>PVIH01024383.1:0-22857 GCA_004025045.1 Sigmodon hispidus | reverse complement strand
TATGCTTGTATCTGTGGTTCCAGCTTTTTTCTTCAGGTTTTCTATTTCCATCTTTGCCTCATTTTGTGCCTTTTTTATTGCTTCTATTTCAGCTTTTAGTTCCTGGCATGTTTCTTTCATAGATTTGTTCATCTCTTCCAATTTTTTGTTTGTATTTTCTTCTATTTCTTTAAGGCTATTTTTCATATCTTCTTTGAGATGTTCGATGATCATCAAAAAGCGATTTTTGATGGTGCTTCCTTCTGTTTCCTCTTCATTGCTCAGTTCAGGTCTTGTATTTGTAGGGCCACCACTTTCTTCTGGAGTTACCTTGTTGTCCTTTATATTATCATGCAAGTTTTGCACTGGCGTCTGCCCATGGCTTCAGTGGTTCATGATTAGGTGCCTCATGGTCAGTTGTGGCACTCGGGCTTGTGTGTCTCCTGTCATCTCTGAATAAAAGATCTGCTCAATCACTACTTCTGCACTGTGCAGGGGACTGAATTTCAGGTTCAGTCTTTCTCTGTTTGACCAATTGGAGGCGGGGTAGAGGCCGTGCAAACTCCCTCAGCAGCAGCTGGGCGGACCGTGGCAGTCAGAGTTTATCTCTGCCTGCTACGGAGTGTGTTCATACATGCTCTGCAGACAGCACCCGGTCCCGGAACCGAAACTGAAACTGACGGGAGCTCAACTCTCCCTGGCAGGGATACAGGTGCTGGGGCCTGCTGACCCCTCCTCATCTCTGGGCAAGATCTGAGTCTGTCCTTCAGGGTCCCCAGTCCTTATCTGTTCACTCAGTTGGAGGTGGGAAGCCATACAAATTCCCTCAGCAGCAGCTGTGGGGACCATGCCAGGCAGAGTTTATCTCTGCCTGCTACAGAGTGCGCTGGGACAAGCTCTGCAGACAGCACCCGGTCCCGGAACCTGGAACCGGAATCAACAAGAAGTCAATTTTCATGTGACCTTTTCAAAAGCTTGTTGATGTTAGTTCTTCCTCATATTCACTCTTATCCCTCATCTTCCATCTCTACTCCACTTCACCCTGCTATTCTATACTATTCCCCCTAAGCTTTCATATCCCTGCATCCTACCATCTCCCCAGAAATCACTTCCCACATTCTTCCTAAGTACTTGTCTGACCTCCAGGGCATAGAGATCACATATATCTGAAGATTCAGTTCTAACCCCCGTAATGAGGAAAGCATAAGGTGTATGTCATTCTTGGTCTAAATTACCTCATTCAGAATGACTGTTTTCATTTCTATCCATTTGTCTGCAAAATTTCAAGTTTTATTTTTAGCAAACGCATAAAATCTTGTATAAATAGCCTACGTGTCCGTCAGCTGATTAATGGATAAATAATAAATGATAAATGAAATTTACACAATGGAATATTATTCACTCTTTAGAAAAACAAAATTGTTTATTTTTACCTTATTTCTTTTTCTATGCTTGTTAAACATTTTAAATTATTTCATTTAATCTCTGTTGACTCATTTTTAATACTTCTCTTCAGTATAATCTTAGTGAATATTTACTAGAGAGTTTTGGTATCAAATGGTATTATAGCAGGTCACATATGATAAATACAATGGCTTTGTAATAATAAGGTCTCAATGTCTCTCTCTTTTGTCTTTTGTACTGTGGTCATGATACCTTTTTTATTTGCTGTAAATGTCCAAGGCAACACTACTAGTTTTTATTTCACTGTTATCTTGTAAAGCAACTAACACAGGGAAAATTGAACCTTTTTTGTTTCATCTCAGCATTGATAAATTCTTTGGATATGTCCAAGTTTTGGTTGACACACCACTTTTCTGACCTAAACAAAGTCTTGTGACATCTGTAGTGATGAAAAGGTATTCACCAAGAAAATGCTTTGGTTTGTCTGAGAAATGATTCTTTTTCCTTCATTTTTCAAAGATATTTTTGTAGACATAAAATTATGGGATATCGGTCTTCTCTTTCCTCACCACTGTTTTGCACATTATAAAGATATCATTCTACAGTCTTCTTGCCACTCAGTTTAAGGTCACTCCAAGGCTGTAACTGTGTCCCTTTACTTGTCATACCTCAGTTTCCCCTTGTCCTCAGCATTGAGACTGAATTAGTTAGTTAATCTATTATTCTGTGTATCTTTGTGTATGATGTCTACACACATAACCTGGCCCACCCTGGCAGTCAAGAGACAACTTTAAAGAGTCAGTTCTTCCCATGCACCTTCAGTAAGATCCTGCTAGGCTCACCCACTGAGCCAGCTTGCCATCCTCCCCTCATTCTTCTTAAAGACTTTCTCTCATTTATGAGCAAAGGGGTCAAGATCATGGTGAGGAAACCCACAGAGACAGCTGATCCAAGCTACTATGAGCTCAGTGACTCATAATAACAGTAACAGCCGGGGCACCTGCATGGGACATAACTACGTCCTCTGGATGTGGATGGCAGCTGAATGGCATGGACAGATTGTGGAGCCAGAGTTTATTTCTAGTGCATAAACTGGCTTTTTCAGAGCCCATTCTCATAGAGGGATGCCTTGCTTAGCCTTAATACTGAAGGCTTGATCCTGCCTCACCTGGAAATGCCAAACTGTATTGACTCTCCCTAGGAGTCTTTACCCTCTCTGCCAAGTGGATGGGGGAGAGGTGGGAGGAAGCCGAGGAGTGACTGGGAAGAGGAGAGGGAGTGCGTAGAGTGGTTGGTATGTAGAAAAAAAAATCTTTTAAATAAAATATATATTTTTTAAAAAAATTTCCTCTCATATATTCCATAGTAGCTTTAAACTTGCAGATAGTTGAGGATAACCTTAATCTTATGATCCTCCTGCAAGGTATTCACCATCATACCTCATTTATCTGATGCTAGGATCAATTTCAGAGCCTCCTACATACTAGATAAGCACTCTTGAAACTGAGTAACATCTCCAGCCTCATTGTTTTTTGTTTATTACAGTTCAGGCAAATTCTTAATTGCTTGCTTTTTAATTTTGTTATTATTTTTCCATCTACTTTACAAAGTTTTTACCTCAGGCTGGAGAGATGGCTCAAAAATTAAAAGCACTGACTGTTCTTCCAGAGGACCTGAGTTCAATTCCCAGCATCCACATGGTGGCTCACAACCATTTATAATGACATCTGGTACTTTCTTCTGTATACTGTATACATACTATACATCCCCCAAAGCTATTCTAAAGATGGTCTTTTACCCCCCCCCCATAGTATGCTCTTGTATTGCTTGTGTGTTAGCAGAAGCATTGGTTTAATGATAGACATTGGAGGGATAATTGATCTTCTCTTGGTTAATTTACAATCATAAAGAAAATGTGTCTTCTGGGAACTTAGGTACATGGGTTTCTGCTTCTCTTCTCAAGAAAGGTATGCATTCATTTCCCCTCCTTCCTTGTTGGCTCCTTAGATCTGAAGCTAGATATTTCTATGTTCTCCAATGATGTGAGAGAATGTATAAATTTAGAAATTATCATAGTGTTTTATTGTTATTGATACAAGAGTAGAGGCCACATTTCCAAAGAGTTTAAAAGTCTGTATCAGCACACAGGGGTGAGGATGGGGGTGGAGGGGAAGTGGCTGCAAGGATGAGTCTGCAGTTCATAATGGTCAGTCAAGTGTGCTTAGTACAAAGAAACATGGGTCAATAGGACAAAACGCCAGCCTGCAGAATGAGAAAAGATTCTCACCAACCCTACAAGTGATAGAGGACTGATCTCTAAGATATATAAAGAGCTCAAGAATTTAGATCCCAAAACCTTGAATAACCCTATCAAAAAATGGGGTTCAGATCTGAAAAGGGAATTCTCAGCAGAGGAACTACGAATGGCTGAAAGGCACCTGAAAAAATGCTCTTCATCTTTAGCCATCAGAGAACTGCAAATCAAAACAACTTTGAGATACCACCTAACACCTGTTAGATTGGCTAAGATAAAAGGCACAGATGACAGCCTATGCTGGAGAGGATGCGGAGCAAGGGGAACACTCCTCCATTGCTGGTGGGAATGTAAGCTTGTTCAGCCACTTTGGAATACAATATGGAGATTTCTCAGAAAATTGAGAATCAGTCTCCCCAAGAACCCAGCAATACCACTTCTGGGTGTATACCCTAAAGAGGCACATTCATACTCCTAAGGTATTAGCTCAAATATGTTCATAGCAGCATTATTTGTCATAGCAAGAACCTGGAAACAACCTAGATGTCCCTCAACTGAAGAATGAATTAACAAACTGTGGTACATCTACACAATGGAATACTACTCAGCAGTAAGAAATAATGATATCCTAAAATTCGCAGGCAAATGGATGGATTTGGAGAATATCCTCCTGAGCGAAGTATCACAAACTCAGAGAGATAAGCAGGGGATGTACTCACTCACTAGTGGTCTCTAAACAAACAAACAAGAAAAAAAGCCAAACATGCCCAAGCAGCAAACCACAACCACTGAACAGATTGGGATCAGAAATACCCTGGACTGACCCTTCAAACCCCAGTCCATCTATAGGAACACCTGACTCACTCTTGAGGGAGGGGGGAAAGAACTGGATTTGGCCAGGAGTTCACTGGCCAAATTATTGGGTCAGTGGGACCATAGGACTGTCTGTTCCCTGCCCAGGGAGGGGATGGGGAGTTGTAGAGAAGAAAAATGACCAGATGTGGTGGGAGCGGGAAGTGACCTTGAATAAGGATATACAGGGATGGAAAAAAAAATTCAGAGGGAAAGCTGAACACAAAGAAAATATATGTGTAGCAATCTTATTTGCATTTCCACCCTTGATAAGCTATGTTTATGATTCTTATCCTCTGTATAGTTATTGTTAACTCTTCCGCATTTTAAATTCTTTTTACTGTTTTTTTTTTTTGATAAATACAAAATAAAGAAGGAAAAAAAACACCAAAGATAACATGGATGTGCACATGGTATGATGTTTGTCTTTCAAAGGTCTCATTTGTTTCATGTTAATACCCTGGAAGTTACAGTCAAACACAGATTTTGTCAACTTTATTTTATTAATTTTCAAAGACCAATCACAGACATTGTACTAAATTGTTAGGAACATGTATATGCACTGCTGAATATTCATAGTATAGGTCACCTGCAGCATACAACATGTGTGATCACAGCCATGTAGTAGGAATTGAAGTTCCTACCACACTGAACCAGTCAAATCTGTCTAATTTGAGGCTCAAGGTCCTTTTTACACTTCCTCTGCTTCCCTACATCCACTAGTAAAAGATGTAACTTCTTCCTGAGTTAACGCTGACTATTATTTAGTTCATTTCAGAAGCCCCTCATCATGTTCCCCACTGTTTTTTATCATGTTCTATTAGGCTACATCGAAAGCATCTCTACAGAGGGCATGGCATATGATATACCTTCCCATGGAGTCTTATCCAGACATCTGATGACTCCACTGGACTTGTACTTGTGATGAGGCATGAGATCATTATTAACAAGCATTATTAATTACATCACAACAACTTTATGGTAACATTTAAAATATACTATTTATCATGGCCAGAGATATAGTTCAGTAATTAAGAATTTATATTGTTTTTGCAGAGACTGAGGTTTGGTTTCCAGCACTCATGTCAGGCATTTTACAACTGCCAATAACTACATCCATCTCCAGAGGATCTGACTCTTCTTGCTTCCATGATTTCCTGTGATGGACAGTTGATTGATTCAGTAACCAGTTAAATCAAATCTTTTTGGCTGCATTATTAACCAGTGTGGCAATGGAGCAGGAGTAGGGTTGTCACTGGCATTTCTTTTGTGCAGTATAAGCAACAGTTATCACTTTACTAATCTGTGAAATGAGCACTGAAGGATATTCTTGAATGTAAATGAATAGAAACACTCAGAACAAGGCTTAATGTATATATATCCTCTTACCAAAAATTGATTTTATTCATGACTGTCAATGTGAAACTCTAGTTCAAGAGATATTTCCATCCTGGTCTCTCTCAACCATCAAGTTATTGCAGTTCAACATCTCTTCCTACAGGACTGTCCCTCACCAGAGGTAAGTGATAAGCCTGGGGAATATGCTATTTGTTTTATGCTCTGTTTTGTCCCTGTATAGACACCCTTTCTTTGTTCCCTTTAAACAGACAACAACATCAAAACCATTTCTCAAAGCCACTGCACTAAGGCATTTTTAGGAAAACTCCAATGTAAGAGCATCGCTAAGCTGTGGAGTACTGTGTAAAGAGTAGACTTTAATTATAATTGGCTTGATCTAGTGCACAGCCAGGGGACACATGCTGGGTTTTGCTCATGAGTCACGCACATTGGCATTAGAAGACGTCGATCCTTAGCATGCTTTCAAGAGGGATTTCCATTCCATTGTTTTAGTTCATTATTAGATTATGGGATTGTCATTTTTCTCCCTTCCTAGACCTTACCACTTTAAAAGCTCCATCCTTTGCAATCGAATGCAATTCGTGAGCTTCATTTAGAAGCAACAATAGTAGTGCTCCATGGAATGGAAAAAAGAAAAGGAGGGAAAAAATAGAGAAGAGATCTAATTTCCCAGAACACATTTTAAGAAATGAGAAGAAGATGAACCTGTCCCTGGGAACTCACACGCTCCGGTAGAGCCCAGCGTGGACTCACAGGGGCTTTTCATTTCCCAAGCAGATTCTTAGGAAATAGAACTGAGCGGCAATGAGGAGTCTAGCTTTGAGACTTCGGCTACATTGAGTCACAGGGCCATCTGCAGATATGGTGGTGTTGTGTGTCTTCCTTTCAGCTGCTAAAACATTTTCAAGGAATGCTGAAGTTAGTATAAACAGATGGAGTCACTTTGGCTGGGCAGGGCGGTGATTTGGGAAGGTCAAACAACGGCAGGACTAAGGTTCTAGATATCTGAACAAGTGGGTCTCCTTTTCCAAAGCCTGTTTTCTCACATCCATGTCTGATTCTTGTCCTTGCCATGCAGAGGGGAATCACCTGGCCAGGGGCTTCTTACTTGCCCATGAATGCAGCTTTAAGGGGGAGGTAGTTCACATTCTGTCTTACAAGTACAGGGGATGAGATCTGAAGGATAGAGCAAAGTTAGCCTGTTTGGGGGAATACATTTCTGTGCAGAATCCTACCGCATTGACCTCAGAATAGTTAACCCTATCACATCCAGCTGCCTCTTCTCACTATCCATCCACTTCCCATGGGTATTTAAATTGCTTTAAAAACTAGCTTGAGACAAACCCACATGGAAACAGACTGTGTAAGCTCATTACATCCTGTATTTTAGTCTGTTGTACTTGCAACCCACCCCCCTCTCCGAATTTTATGGTCCTTTTTAAATTTTATTTTAGGAAAGGACAGCAAAGTACCTTCTACCCTGAGATCATATCCTGTTGATGCCCTGCTATAACCCCAGGCTCTATTATTTCAATGCATCTGGTCTGACTGCCAAGTGCTGGCATCTATGTCTTTGCCTATGGGCTTTTCCTTGCCTTGGAAAACACTGACCACACATATGGAACATCAGAAATGTCTGGAGCAATATGACCCTGTCCTCCCACAACTCTACCAATAATTGACACGAATTCACACTTCCATACCCAGAATACACCGAATTAGCACACACATAGCCCCCCTCCTCATTGTTAAATAATTCAGAGATATGTTGGAATGGAGTTATTTATAGACTAGATTCCTCTCTTGTGCGGGTTGATAGTTTTCTTGAGGATCTCCCCTGTCCTGTCCTTCACTGCCCTTCAAGCTGAGCTAAGGCTGCCATTTCTGGGCATATACATTGCCTTGTAGAGTTTGGAGACATGGAGTTTCCTTAGATTCTGACAGTAACGACTCCCCAAACTCCATGCGCTGACCTCAGCCAGTTGGTAGATTTGTTGTGATCATTGTCTACAACCTTGCAACTTTTTTCTCAGTGGCCTTGGCAGAACCCTGACACAGTTTCTTCTCTCTCAGGATTGCCTACCTGGTTCTCCTGTGCTCTACCTCTATCTGTTCTCTGTATGCAGCACCATTACCTGGCCCTCTGTGGAGACCTCAAAAATTTAGGCCCATGCAGTCTCAATCTTACTTCCCCAATCTCAACCCCTGTGGCTAAGGTAGATTAAACCCTGGCTCTCCATCATTGTCTTCCTTTTCTTTGATCACAACTGTCTGTTCAGAAGCCTCGCTGGGCATCTGAGCTTTGTGTGAAGACTTCTGATGGAGCTAATAGAGAAGGAGACTGGACTTGTGCCCCTTTCCTCCTCCTCACCCGTTTCCCTGCCATGCTTGCGTTTGGTGGAGTTTGCAGGTTTGTGAACCTCGAACATCCTGCTGACTGTTTGACTATGCAGAGAGGAGAGCCTGCCTTAGGATAAAATTGACAGAAAGAAAGGAAAAGGAACAAAAGGAGGAAGAGAGATGGGGAGGGAGAAAAAAGAGAGGGGTGGATCTAAAGATACTCAGACCATTCGCATCCCGGTAAGAAGATAACCAGCCTGTTATGTCAACAGCATTTTCTCTAGTAGGATCCTCACATGGTTGAACAGCAGAAATCAACACAATCCATTTTATTACGTGGTGATCCATGCACAAGCTGGAACCCTTAGGGCTTCATTAAAGGACTTCATCTCAATACTAGCCCTTGGAGATTTAGTTCCTATTAGGCCCTTTGGGAAACACCTTCAGACCACAAAGAACACTTTTTAGATTTTGCATGGTTGTGTCTGAGAGTCTTTCCAAATTGGCTGAGTTCATGGGGTGAAGCCTGAGCTATAGGAGAGACTGGCTAAGTCGCCCCTTATGCAGATGCTGAAAGTTCAGAGAGCCACATTTTCCAGGGCTCTCCACAAGGTCCCTGCTGATTAATAGGCCATGTGAGCCATCTCATGACATGGTCAGACCTTTAGCCTTCCAACTTTTCAGTCTCGGATCCTTTCATGCTGCTTTCCTCCTTGACTTTCAGAAGAATCAGCAGAGCAGGCCCGTTTTCCCTTTAATTTCCTCATCACAGAACCCCTTTCCAGTACTTTCTTAAGAGGCCAACATGTCCTGGCTGTTTGTTCCTTGTGATAAATGTCCCCACTGCTTATTAACCTTCCAAATAGGCAGCCCCTACCATTAGGGCTTGTGGTCTGTATGAGACAACATAAAAACAAGACACATGCTCCCCCATGCACATTTCAAATGAAATGTAAGAGATGAGAAATAAATAAAAATGGGGGAAATGCCTCAAATGGTTTATGTTGGGAAATGTTATATGGGCAATAATGGTGCTTCTATGGGCTTTGGGCAGAGACTTTGATAATGAAGGTTAAATGAGGGAATGTTACAAAAAATGTTCACTGTTCATAAAAATAAATCTCTGCTATGAACCAGAATGAAATAAACAGAGTTACAGGCAGCGGGAGCAGCTGGGGTGACCTCAGCTTCAGGTTGGTAATAGCCAGCCTTGCTGGCTCCACACACTGTCACCTCAGCAGGATTCACTTAGCTCTCCATCACAGAGACATTGAGTGCTGTGGGCCTTGGGGGGTGGTTCTTCAGCCTTCTCTCTGAATAAAGGAAGCCTTGTCTGCCTGTTTTTTCTCCCTCCGTTGTGGTGGAAGGATCAGGAACCCCTTTTCTCTAAGTTCAGACTAGTTCAGGAGTTCACATGCAAATGACCCACTGGCATGTGAAGGAGTGGATAGGACCTGGCGAGGACAATGTTGAATTGGAGCAGGCATGCCCCACCTGAAGGAGACACCAGCACTCATCTCTGGCTAGCTGTGGGGGATGACAGCCTTGGTGTGAGGGTAAACTGGGGAAGTTGAACAGCATGCTTTTGTATTAAATTATTCGATTTATCCTTGTTGGCGGCCATTTTCTACTCACCTATCCTCTGATAGGGTTGAGTGTGCCTTACTAGGAAATGATTGGACTCACACTTTCCCTTTTTTGGAGTTCTTTGGCCTTGTCGTCAAACTAGATTAAACAAGATTCTTAAATATGCAAGGGAAATGAGGTAGGTGGTACTCTAAAATCAGTTTAAATAATGAGGGAGAAAGTAGACATTGTACTTTTAGTTATAATGAATTTTCCTTTTTGGTACCTTAGAGCCACCCAAGACTGTGGGAATAAAAATTTAGTCTAAAGACCAGTTTCCAGTAATCTTTAATGACTTTAGATCAGTTTGTTGATCTATGAAACAGTGTTTGTGTAAAAATGCCAAGTTCAATGGGCTTGCCTTTTGTTCTCCTATGAAATAAAAATGCAATGTTGTGTCCCCACACTGACTTGGGTTTAAACTTTTTCTGTCTAAATCTATCACTAGCCTGGCCAGCCATTTACTTTTCACCTTGAGATGTAGGACTTGGGAACTATATCACTTTCCTTTCAGCTGGAAGGTAATGAGTGGCAGAGGGTCCTATCTTTCCGTCAGGGAGACACCATGGAGACAGAAAGCTGGTTCTTCTGCTAGTCAGGACTCAGCTCCAACCGTCATGCACAGAAATGCTGGACTCATTATGTCTTTCCTCCTCCCAACTCAAGAGGCATCAGACATCCTGAAGAGTTGGTGAAACCTTCAGGTTTTCAAATCTCAACAATGAAGTAAAACCTTTAACTAGAAAAAAAAATTACATATACTATATTTTGATTTTATTTTTCTCTCTGTTTATTTTAATGTTTAGTTTTTGAATTCAATATTCATAAAAAACTAGGCAAGCCAAGACTGGCCAAGAAAGCTTATATTTACAAGCCATAGGTTTGCTTTCTGTGTTGAAGGCTTATCCACCCCCCTTCTCCAAATTTTTTGAACTACATAGTATTTTCCTGGCAGAGGGAAGATCTGGAGAAATGACCCAGTAAGGGACACCATTGAATTTATCCTTTGGAATTCTGTCCTTGCCTTTACTTGTAGTTTGTTGGTCTATTTATGGGACAAGGAAGTTAGTTAAGATGTGTTTGACTCAGTAGTGGTTCTCAACTTGTTGATCTTAACTCCTCTGTGTGTTGGATGATTATTTCACAGGGATTTTCTAAGACCATAGGAAAACACAGATATGTATATTACAATGCAGAATTGGAGCAGACACACTCCACCTGAAAGAGTCATAATAGTAGCAAAATTACAATTATGATGTAGCAACAAAAATAACTTTATGGTTGGGGGGCACCACAGCACAAGGAACTGCACTAAAGGGTCACAGCATCAGGAAGGTTGAAAATCACTGTGTTAGAGGTTGTGTTTTTGTTGTGTTTATTCGCTGAGAACTCAATGATGGAGTCTGATTTAAGAAAAATAAGGTGTACATTGACCAATTTCAGAAGCTACGAAAGGACCAGGGAAAAACTAATTAATTATTCAAACAAGTGTCTTTTGCTGATGGACTGGAAGTATTTGAACATGTTATATAGAGTCTTAAAAAAATCATATAAACCAGCAAGAAGGGAATATATGGCTTTCATTTTTTTTCTTTTATGTGTAGAATTGTTATATTCCCTGACCAGATTTCTGTTGGCCTTGATGATTAGTGGGCTATTTTAGTAGTTCATTGTCTCAGCCTTTGCCAAGAGTCCTTCTTAAATGGGACTCACTATGTCATAACTGTATAAAATATTCATTAAGATGGTGCTTTTAATGGATTTGTTTGGAATGAACTCAAGCAAAAGGAGGTTTCCACTGATTTGTGGAACATTCAGCCCTTTCAGGGCTGTATCTGCCCCAAGGCCCACCTCCTCCAGGCCCCTCCCTCCTCCTCCCTGGTCTGCAGGCTCCTGACAGACAGGAGGCCATTCTGTCACATTGTAGGGTTAAAAAGGTGAACATAGAGAAGCATAGGGGAACAATCCTTTTCCTTTTACACACAAACATTCTCACTTTTTTTAAAAAAACATCATATCCAAAGGTGTTGGTATGAATTACTCTGGTGAGATTTTTGCCTTGTGTTTTTGAATTTGGTAGACAAGACTTTTTTTTTTTTTAAGAGAAAGTATAACAATTTGTGTCTTTATTGATTTTAGAGTGTGTGATGAACAGGTAACAGTGGCATAACATATATATTGATGGAGTTTGTCAAGAGACAGGTTGTCTGAAAGATTTGGAAAGCTGAGGATACTAATGTCTAAAGTACACTATTTACACTTCTCCCAAATGACCCATCACCATGCCTCTTCTCTCCACTCTCCCATACCTGTCACTCTGCAAAGTAAGCAGGAGCACAGGCATTGGGGGAAGAGTAACTATTTCCCCTTCCACTTTTTAAAACATATTTTAAATTATTAATATAGTTCCTTTTTTATACCCTCCAGTGTTCCCCCTTCCCCCCAACCTTCCCCTCTTCTCCCCACCCCACCTTCCATCCACTTCTCAAAGAGGGTACCACCTTCTTTGAGCAGTGTAGCTAGACAATTTTTGCTTTAAATTTTTAGCCTGTCACTTGTTAGTTTTAGGTCTCTGAAGCAAGAACCTTAATCTTCCTGAGCCTCTGTTTCTCAGTTTTACAGAGTGATGCCAATACTTGTTTTCAATGATATTTGCGAGGATTGTGTGGGATAGATTGCAGAGTCCACAGCCTGCTGCCTGGGTTGTTTTAGGTACACATTTGTCTCAGCCACTATTCTGTACATACTAAATGTCCTACTTTTACCTATGACTGGGTCTATCTTAATTTAGGATTGATGCTAGCTTACCAACAAAAACATTTGCTTCTTATCCTCTGTCAACTATAATAGTAATATAGGTATATTTGAGAATTCTTAAGTGAGTAAAAAACTGTGGGCCAGAGAGGTCTGGAGAAGGGGTCAAAATTATTCTGTTGGTCAAACTGATCATAGGACAAATTTTAAATTTTTTATGCTCATTGTATTGAGATTTGGTCTCACTATGTAGCTCAGCCTATGAACTCATGATCCTACCGCCTCAGCCTCCTGAGTGCTGGGATTGCAGGGGTGTACCTCTATGCTCATCTAGAAGTCAGTATTCTAATTATTTTTAGCATTCCATGTAATTTTGGACCAAATTGGGAGATACTTTTGCTCCGATCTTACATTTCCTTTCTTCCTATAAGCAAAGCATCTCTGAAACCATACTTATGACATCATGACTTCTGCCATTTGATTTATGTCTGGGGAGCTCTGAACTGTTTAGCCCTGAGCTGACAGGTCTTTCCTACTTTTTGGACCATGGTGATAGAGATTGGTAATAATAACAGATATTTCTCTTCTTGGCACTATTATCAACACCTGGTGTTGTAAGTCCCAGCAGGCACATCCAGAAAACATGTCCTCACTTCAGATTACCCCATTAAATGCATCTCCATTTCTATAAACTGTGCATCTGCTTAGAAACTGTAACCCAGCAAATAACCTTGGGCAAATTGCTTCATTTTGGGGATCATTGTTTTTCCATCCTAAAAGTAGAAAAGATGATTAACTTATTAATAGAAGGGTGATAAGTTCCCATAAAGTTATGAAATAAATTTAACAATTATCAGTTCTTCCTGTTGCCCTCTGGGGCTGGGTGGGGCTAGGGTCTTTATTTTTATAATTCTCAAATTGAAATCACAATTATCATAAAACTGTTGGAATAATGAAAGAGCTATTTCCCAGAACAGGCCTCCATGAAGTGACAGGGATAAAGCCACCACAGGAAATGGACCGGAGGAAAGCCTCAAACAGACACTTCTTGGTGTCTTAGTCCTGAGAGGGACAATATGCTCATCAAGATCCTGATTAAGCAGGGATTGCCCATGGCACTCTTCGTAACCAAGCAAACAAGACTTCAAACAAAAATCCATCAAGATTTAATCACATTGCTCTATTCGCATGACCTAACCTCAGAGTGTTCATGAGAACACTTCACCGTTTCTAGGCCCTAAAGCACGAGCCTTGGTGGGAGCTTTGGTCTTGTCAGAGTTTTCACTCGTGTGGCAGAAGCAAAGATTGTTTTTTGTTCCCCTTCATGTCTCCTCTGAATTAACATGAAATTAAAGACTATGTCTAGGGAAAGACAAGGAAAGAAGGAGGAGACAGGAGACAGATGGATGGGTGTGGCTTACAACCAAAGGGGAGCTGGGCCTGATCACCTTCTCTTCCAGGTAATGAGCAGAGTGAACATGCCTCACCCCACCCAGCTGTTCCTTTCTCTAGGTCTTGGAAACAGCTTTCAAGAAAGTGGGCTTTAGAGAGTGGCTCTCTGCCAGCCTGCTGATTATGTCAATCCCTAGCAGGTGTGGACCCTCCCCGACACTCCCTTCTGAGTCAACGATCCTTTGTGGTCTGCACCATCAAATCAATGGCCTTCTAAGTGTGGTAGTGACAGACTGTGTAAGCAGAAAGCACTGGAGACGCTTCTATCTCAGTCAGCATTCATAGAGGATTTTTGATATGTTCTGCTATCATTCCCAGCACTTGTATTTCCCCCTACTGAAAAGGCTAAACCTTGACCAAGGAACCGAAAGCCCCTTAGAAAAGGCCTATGTCTGATAGGCTGATATGAAAGTCAAGAAGGGAAGGAAATATTAGGAGTGGCTTCTATTGGACTCTAGATCATTCAGAGCAGATTTGAAAGGTGAGACGGGGTGGAAAGACGGGTGGAGGAAGGTTTGCCTTTCATGCTCCATCTCTCCTCTCCTTCACCTTCGGATTTTACTGCCTCCCATCTTTCCCTGCTTGTCGCAGGTAAACTAACTCATCTCCTTGTGATGACGCAGTGTGCCTTAAACAGTAGAAAATACGTCCATGGCAGAGATTTCAGATGCTGCCACGGATGCCTTAGAGAACCCAGAAAGGCTGATTGTCAACACTCTTCTTTGGAAGCATGTGCCTCAGTGATATTTTCAAGTCTCCACCTCCGGCTTTTCTCCTTTTGTGTCTTTCTTTACTCTTATCCATTTCTTGGTTAATCTGAGATCATATCTATTTAATATTTTTGAAATATCATTTGTTGATGCTGAACTGAAGTGCTATTTTTTCTAAAGAAGAAAATTTTAAGTCCAGAAAAAAAAATATTTTTTTTCAGTCAAAGAATAGCAATGGCTATTGTCATGAGTTTTGTCATATTTATGTTTAATACTTTTAATAGTCACAGGATATAGGGACTTTTCACATAGATCTTTTATAGATGGAAATATTGGATCTGAGTGAGGTTAGCTTATTTCCCAAAGTGGATTATAGGCAGTGTGATTGCAGAGCTCACATTCTTTTTTTTTTTTTTTTAGAATACCCAAGAAGAAACTTTATTGTTAAGACCCCATCATGGTCATGGATGGGAAGAAGATGGAGTCCAGAAGGGACATGAACTGTGACATTTTACATTCTGTTTTGATAAGTAGGAGCCCACATTCTTAACTATGTTGTTTTACTGGCTATGCAAACTATCCAAGAACCACAACAACAACAATAATAAAGATAGCAACTGAGAGGATTTGCTCTCCAAATACTCAGTCTAAGTTGTGGGGCAGATGCCTAGTCTAGAGAAACTTACCTTTTCCCTATAACTCATCACTTCAGAAGCCTGACTTGTACAGAAATGAATTATATTAATGATTGCCTTGCAATGACTCTGGCATTCATCTGGAGGAGGCTTGCCTTGGCCAGTCAGTGTATCATCACTCTGAGTGAGACTTCTTGAATAGCTTTACAGATGTCTGTAGACATTTAGACTAGCCAAGGCCATTGGCATCCATGCATGAGGTGTTGCTCACATAGCTTGTAACTCAGATATGGTTTCACACCACTACTCTCTTACCTCACTCTCTATAGGTGTATTGGAAACAATACCCCAGTAGAAACTGAGGGCAACTCTCTTCTCACTGACTGGTCTCTCTATCCATTGCTGATGGCTCCATGCTCCAATGGTACATGCTATGTGTAGATTGCTTAGTTCATTCAATCAGACTATGGTCAAAAGTTGTTGCTTCGGCCTCTGTCTCCAACTGTGGAAATCTGTAGGTGCCCAAGTCTGTTAACTATTGGCTCAAAGTTCAACTCTCAGGGAACAGTTTTTAAAATTTTATTTAGTCTTCTTTTTCTATCTTAGTATATTTTCTGTTGCTTTAACAAAATACCTCAGACCAATTGATTTATGAGAAAAGAGGTTTATTTGACTTTGAACTCTGAGACTCTTTATTTTTTAAATTTTCTTTATCATCTATCTAATCTATCTATCTATCTGTCTGTCTGTCTGTCTATCTGTCTATCTGTCTGTCTGTCTGTCTGTCTATCTATCTACCTATCATCTATCTATCTATCTATCATCTCTATCTACCTTACAATCTGGCTGCAGCTTTCTTTCCCTCCTCTCCTCCCAGTCCTCTTTCACTCCTCTGGTTTAAGACAGGGCAGGTCTCCCATGAGCATCAACAAAACATGACATATCAAGTCAGACTACGCACCTCCTCATGCATTAAGACTCAGCAAAGCTACCTAATATGAGGAGTAGAGTCTGAAAAGCCAGCAAAAGAGTTGGAGACGGCCCCTGCTCCCACTGTTAGGAGTCCTATAGGAAACTAAGCTACACAACTGTAACATATACAGAGGGCCTAGGTCAGTCCCATGCAGGCTCCCTGGTTGTCGATTTCTGTGAACCCTTATGAGCCCAGGTTAGTTGATTCTGTAACTTTTCTTGTGGTGTCTTTGGTCCTTTTGATCCCTACAATTCTTTCCATGTACTCACTCATGAGTGGATATTAGTTGTAAAATAAAGGATAAGTATGCTACAATCCACAGACTCAGAGAGACTAGATACAAGGAGAGCTCATGTGTGTGTGGTAGTGGTAGTAGTTGTGGAACAGTGCCTGAGTACTGTGATTCTTAAAACATAGTCCCTCCCTCTGTTCAGCTTCAGGGACAGACCTCAAGGTTCTGCATGTAACAGAAAGGTGGACTGCTTTGTGGGTGTTTCAGTTCTGTTTCCTGTTGCTCAGGCTACTGCTCAGCATTGTGGGGAACTCAGGGCAGCCCAAACTGAAGCAGTGAGGACACTGACTGGTGAATTCATGCATACTTAACTAGTGCTCAGCTTACTTTTTCCACTCTGATGTTGTTACTCAGGCTTTTGTGATGGGGAGTGGTGGCACCCTCATTGGGCAAGTCTTCCCACCTCAAGACGACAAAGACAATGCCTCACAGACCAGCCTAATCTTTCATTGACACCCCTTCACTGAGACTTCTGTCCTGGGTGATCCTAGATTGTGCCAGGTTGACAATGACTGCTAACCAATACAACAGTTACATACAGAAGAGAGGCCACAAAAAGGAGAAAGACATGAAGAAAGTGAGCCACGCAGCTAGAGTGCTTGGCAGCAAACTGCTCTTGTGATGAGTAGTACATCCACACAGCAGTGACAGTCTAAGAGGGCAAGCACTTCCCTTTTAAAGGGCCCACTGCTTCTCAACATCATCACTTTGGAGACCAAGTCTCAACAAAAGTTTTAGTATGGAAAAAAACATATTCAGTCTTACCAATTTACATATATCAAATTCACAATTTGAGGTGTATGCCTTAATGATTTTTAGATAGTTTTCTGGGTTGCAAAAGCTTCGTCATAACACAGCATGTATCATACATGAGTGTATTTACAATTAATCTCTATTCATGAGCCTATTCCATATAGTTAAAGTCCTACAACATATGGTCTCTCATGTCTGACTTCTTTTCTTTAACAGTGTATAGGAGATTTCATTCATTCTGTAGCATTTCATTTTATGGCTGGATACTATTTAGTATACTATATTTATTTTGCATGTGTTATATCTATGTTGCTAATAAACATTTTAGCTATTTCTATTTTTAGTCAATAACAACTTAATGCTGCTATGAACACTGATGTGCAAAACTTTATGGCTTCACATGCTTTCATTTCCTTTACTTCAACCCCTCATATGACAGACTGATGTTATGTTTTCTAAGAAATGTCTAAATGTTTACTGAAGTGGCCATCTGAAAGACCAATGTTATTGCCCTAGTTTTCAATATATTGGGTCATCAGTCATCCTGCCTTTGATAATAAAAGAATGATTATTCATAATCTTATTCCTCCTATTAACATAAATTACTTAAATTATATTATATTGTACAAAAATAAATCCATATTTTCTATGATAAAGTATACTCATTCATATATATCAAAAAACTGTTTCTGAATATAACATGAGAATATATATATACGTATAAAGATTTCTATGAATAGAAACATATTTAAGTATGGATACTTAGGACTATATTATATTAATAAATTTATGTAAAAACTTATAACTCAATTATAGCCAATATCCTGTTCTTATTTATGAAGAATTATTTTTAAAATTAATCTTATAATAGTCTTTAAATAAACATATCATAATCTTTGATGCATTTTCTGTTTCTGTTTTCCTTTAGCTAATAATCATGAATAGCTCCATAGAATCAAATACATTTGAGCTTGTCTTCTTGTGCTTTTCTTCAATATTTCCTCTGACCTCTCTTGGTCATATGTGCTCACACTTCACAAGGTTTTCCCCTCATGTATGTGTTGGCACATATGATGTCTCATTACTTCCTTAAAGGAATAATTTAGAAACAGGCTTTTGTTTCAAGTGTATGCATTTCTAAGAACATCAAAACTGTTGTTTAGTTTGGTTTAAAAGACAATGTCCAAGAGAACTGGTTATTTTGTAAACATGAATGCATTGGTTGAAACTATTTACTAAACAGTAAAGTTTTATGTAGATCTTGTCTGAGGAGGGTAGAAGAAAGTCCACTTGTTATGTCCTCATGGAGCTCATTGATGTGATAAAATTGATGCAATGGGGCCTTCTAATACATCGCCATCAGTGCCCCCTCTAACAATGTCTTTCAATTCTAGAATAAATCCTAAGTGTAGGTCTGATCATATGGTGTGCAATCCCTTTGTAGGTCCCTTACAACCTCTGAACATCATGGTCCATTTAGGAAAAAAATCAGTCCATAAGGGCAAAGCCTCTACTTTCTTCTTCTCTGCTTCCTCCTCCTCCTTTTCTCTTTTTGAAAATGACATTTTTAATGAAATCCAGTTTTTATATTGAAATACATTTAGGCAGTTTCTTGTGGCTCCAGAGCTGCTGTACGGGCATTTGATCATCTCCTAAAGGTACCCAATTTCTCCCCCAATCCCTGTGTCCTCCGATAATCACCATTTATCTGCTCTCTGTTAGGCAAATCATCTTACCTTGGACACTCACACAGTATGTGGCCTTTTGTATCTTTTTCCTTCACTGAGTCTGCTCATTCACTTTAGCCAGTGTTTTCCTTTTTGTCTTGGGAAAGTGGCTTCATATTATAAAGCCATAGCACATTTTCTAATCAATTTATCTGGCAGTGGTCTTGTTTCTTTGGCTATTTATAGATTAGTGCCATGAATGTTGTATATAAGTCTCAGCTGACATACACTGTCAATTCTCTTGAGTATCACCTGGAACTGGAATGACTAGGTCATATAATAACTGTTACGCATGTCATTTAGAGGATCTGCCAAACAGGTCCAGATAGCAGCTACCCCATTTCACAGTCCTTCAGCTGTTTCTCCCCATTCTTGTCAGCCAGTGTTGTCAATCTTTGTGATTTCAGTCATGGAAGTAGGCAGGAAGTGACATCTCATTAATAACTAAGGTTATTGAGCAGCTTCTTATGACTTTGCTTCCCAGTTACATATTTTCTCTGAAGGAATGTCTACTCAAAGCCTTTGCCCTTTTAAAATAACAGACTGTATCTAGTATAAATTATGAATATTATTTACATATTTCAGGTATAAATCCCCTATCAAGTACTTACAAAATCTCTTTTCTGTGAATTTTCTTTCCATTCCCTTTGGGATATAATTTGAAGGGCAAAGTATCTTAATTTTGGTATTCTAATTCATCTACTTTTTTTCTTCATTTGCTGATATTTTTGGTGTCATATCTAAGAAAGCACTTCAACTTCATGGGAATTACTCCTGTGTTCTCTTTTAAAAGCTCAGTAGTTTTCCTGTATGTGGTTATTATCTATTTTGCTTAAATTTTGGAGATTGTATAGAAGTCCATTGTTTGTTTTGATGGATGTTCCCACACCATTTGCTGATAAAGATGCTACTTCTTCATTGTACTGCCATGGCCCTCTCATCAGTGACCAATAATCAACATTTGAAGTTGTATTTCTAGACTTTTAATTTTATTTCATTCAGCTGTATGCTTTTTCTTAAACTAGTGTTACGCCTCCTTTATTGCTGTAGAGCTGTAGTTTAGTTCCAATTTTGGAAGTGTGACTCATCCAATATCATTATTTTAAGATACTTTGGAAATTGAGCCCCTTAAATTCACATGAAATATTAAGATTGGTTTGTTTATTTCTACACAGAAGTCAACTGAGATACTGAGAATGTGTCTTGTGTCTGTAGAGCTATTCAGGGAACATTACCATCTTAATGACATTAACTTTTGAAATCTGCTTATACTGTCTTTCCACTTATTTTGATATTGTTTAATTTCTTTCACTAGTAGCATGTAGTTTATGGCATACATGTTCACATGACAGATCTTTCCTGGGATAACCCTAACCTTTCCTCATCTCAGATTAGGAACTGATGACAGTCCAAAGGATAGATACCACCCAGGTCCATCTTGGTGAACTAAGCTTTATTGGAAATTACTTACAGAAATGTGGAAGAGGGGTTACTTACAGGAGCAGGAATGACTCAGACAACTGCATTGCTGATGCTGATCTCAACATGAGTGGCAGTTCCTAAAAGCTGGGGCCCTGGAGCACACTGCAGAGTCTGTAGGCAGCTCAAGAGGTTGGAGAGTGGGTTTCCAGACACATGAGCTGGTTTTAGTTTCTTCTGTGCAGTTCAGCTGGTCTCTGCTTCTTCCAGGCATCTGAACTTGTCTGGGAGTGAATCCCAGAGTCTTTATTGTTTATATACTTTGGGAGGAGGTGAGGAGGGACCCCAGTGAATTTACTCAGTTTCAAGGAATTCCAGAAGCTATACTGAAGTATTTCCTGCCTTAAGGAGTTTTCCTACAGTATTTCATGTCCTCTTAGAACAGTGCTTCTCAGCCTATGGGTCACAATCCCTTTGGGTGTTAAACTACCTTTTCACAGGGGTCACATATCAGGTAGCCTATATATCAGATGTTTATATGATGATTTATAACAGTAGCAAAATTGCAGTTATGAAGTAGCAATGAAAATAATTTTACAGTTGGGGTCACCACAACATGAGGAACTGTATTAGAGGATCACAGCATTAGGAAAGTTGAGAAACACTGCCTTAGAATATCCATTGTTTCATCTTTTGTAAACATCCTATTTGAAGCATTTTCTTCCAAGATAGAAAGTTTGCATCTTTGAGGAAATTATTAAATGTCAACACATCTTGAAATATTTTTTGGATTTATTTTTAAGTTAAATATATTTGTAAGTTTTTATTCATTTTGACATCATATAAATAGAATTATCTATTTCAATTTCATTTTCATGATGCTCACTAGTGGTGTATAAAATTACAATTAAAGTTTTGTGTTTCTCTTCTTATATACCCTTGCTGACAATATTTATTAGTTTTAATAAATTTTAGTGGATTCCTTGGGATTTTCCTGTTTGAGATGATGTCATATACAAATAGAGTTTTATTTCTTTCTTCCCAGTGTGTATGGATTTTCTTGTTCTTGCTTCTTTTCTGTGGTCCAGTGTGATACTGAAGAAACTCGAGGAGAATAGAGCAGATAGCTTTATCTTCATCTTGAGGGGAAAATGTCTTATCAATGAGTATGACTTTGACTTTGGGTTCTTCATTGTTTATTTTGCTAAAGCTTTTACCTAGACAATTGCATTCTGTTTTTTAAAAGAGTATCTACCAGGATAGATCAAGTAGCTAAGCACATGCCATCTCTTCCACTGTAGAAGAACTTTAACACTTAGCAAAGAATTTATTATACTTAATTCTTGGTTATTCTGATGAACCATTTTCTGTTTATCTGATCCTAGTTCTTAGAAAAATCCTCCTTGAATGTTGTGTTTGCTTATGTTTGTATTCATCCTTCCTAGTAGTACAAACAATTGTAAACAGTGGGTACTTAAGGCTTTTGAGTGAACAACTGATATGGTTTAGTGTCAGTGACCTCCGGACACATAATATGATGCTTTTCTGGAATGTTTACATTTTGGAGAATACAAAGCCACAATATCAGGGACTGAGAAATGTGTAAAATAATTAAGATTCCAAGATTTTGCTTCTGAGGACAAAATTTTACAGGTACATTAGAAATGTGACATTTCTTCCCAAATTAGATATAAATTTATTATTTTATCCCTGACTTGGAAAGTAGATTAACAATATGTGTAACTTTTGTATAGTGCAGTCCAAGGAATGGACTCAATATATTGAAAAGTGCACATACATTTCAACTGCATATACTGAGAGAGGAATATCTGATCCAAAGGATACACACAGGTATCCTTTGATTTTTTTTTTTGTATATGATAGTATGGTTAAAGTAAATTTGGAAGGAACTGAGAATAATTAATTTTTCAGTAAGTGTTAGGAGTTTGTAGCTGATGGTAACACAAGGTTAACATGAAGGGAATCTGCATGTTTCTGTGTCTTGATAATGGTCGCATTGCACAGGTATATCCACTCATTTGAACTGTGAACCACAGGGACTTATTTGTACTGATATATAAAGTTAACAGTTAAGATAGCTGCACTTGACAGAGGACTGATCTCTAAGGTATATAAAGAGCTCAAGAATTTAGATCCCAAAACCTTGAATAACCCTATCAAAAAATGGGGTTCATATCTAAAAAGGGAATTCTCAGCAGAGGAACTACGAATGGCTGAAAGGCACCTGAAAAAGTGCTCTTCATCTTTAGCCATCAGAGAAATGCAAATCAAAACAACTTTGAGATACCACCTAACACCTGTTAGATT
>PVIH01024382.1:0-22859 GCA_004025045.1 Sigmodon hispidus | reverse complement strand
CATGATAACACAGGAGAAATATCACTGAACTTCATGACTAGTCAAAGAACTACAGGAAACAAGAGAAAGTTAAGAGTGGGAGAATTAGTTTTCTCTTATGGAGGAGCCTCCTACTTGACGATCCAATACCAAGTGATTATCCCTGAAATCATGTACATGCATGTATCACTGAATAGACTCAGCAAATTGTTCTTATATGTGTATGAATATATGCATATTTATATACATGAGAAGACCAGGAATTTGAGAAAAGGGAAATGCACAACCAAGAACAGAAACTCACTAATTATCTGACTCTCAATGGATAAAGGAGTACCTTTCCTGAGTGACAAGTAAGAATAATGTCTTGGTCACTTAAGTGGATCTTCAATATTGTTTAACCGATGTGGCTCAGGGAAGCCTCTTAGGTCAGAAGAACAAAGCAGAGAAGTTTCTTCTGACCTAAGAAGAAAAATATAAATTTTTTTTTATATTTGGCAGAAAAATATAAATCTGCTACTTTTAAGGGGTGGAAGCTGACATTTAAGAGGTGGAGGTTGCTGTCTTACCCTCCTCTGGAGGCTGTAAATAGGGACTCAAGTCTGAAATACAAAAAAAAAAATGATAAAAATGTAAGCCATCTTCTACAGCACAGCAAAGCCACAATGACTATGAAATGTACATCAGTGTTCTACAGCTTCTTTTAAGTTGGGATTGTTTATCTAACCCAGAAAGGTTACATCAAACTATGAAAAGCCAGGAAGTGTCATCCATTCACATCTGAGATCTCACCCTTGTGATGCCTTACCTGGAGTAGGTTAAGGTCATTCCACCATGTCCAATGCCATCCGAGTTTTGCCCCCCACTAAAAGTATAAATAGTATTCTTCAAAGAAAATGACACTTATTGTTACATTATCAGAACATTTCAGTGGAAATACTAGTGACAGTAGATGTTATCCGCATTTTAGAAGTTTGGTGGGGAGTAAGGTAATGATAAAAATGTTAGATAAATTGTGGTTATAATTGACTCCAAACACCATAATAACAGTGGTGTCAGCCCAAAATTTAAACAGCAACTGCTGGAAAATGTGATTGAAAAAGTACTTACAAAGTTTTATGTGTGTTTGAGTTTTTGCTTTGTTGTTGTTTTTTTTTTTTTATAAATGTGTACGTATTTGTATATTTGTATGCATGTGTGTGAGGGGAGAGCTGTGGTATGTGTGTGAAGGTCAGAGTACAAATTGCAGACATCACTTTCCTCCTTCTACTGAGTACTCTAGGAATTACCATCAGCTGCTGAAACTTAGAGGCAAGCTCTTATATCTACTGAGTTATCTCCATGTCTGGGATTCTGTAAGGTTATTTAAACACCCTTTGTGTATAACTGACATCCTTGTAAAGTATTTTGTAATATCTTTTTTATTCTTTGAAGCAACTTTCTGAGGATTCTTTCATCTTAGCTTTCTGGCTTTATATATTCTATTTTCAGTTTTGTTAGGATTGACTTAAACAACTTCCTTGATATTCTAATATGCTTTCCACAAAGTTCTGAAGCACTTTTATAAGATAAAATGATAACAGCAGTTTAGAACTCAGGGGTGAACACAGGAGAAAAATAAAGCCCTGATGGGAAGTGATGTGAGTCCCTTGGCAAAAGCAAGTAAACATCACACCTGGACAGTACACTTCATCATGATCTTCAGAATTACTCAATCTTCACTTACTCTGGACTCTCCTTCTCCAACCCTCATTCCCTCTTTTCTTCATAGCTGCTTTTTGTCCTTACTTAAGAACAACTGCTTGCCTTCTCGTAAGATATTATTGCACAGCATTGCCCTCCTTCCTGACTACATTCCAACTCACAATATTCTTCTTTCCTTTAGATTCTGGTAACATAGAATATAATTCAGTTGTTTGAGTGCTTGCATAACATACACAAAGACCTGGATTTAATTCTAGAAATACATAAACTGACTAGGTATGGTGGTACTCACCCATAATCTAAGTACTCAGAAGGCAGAAACTATAAAATGCAGAGTTTAAGTTTATTTTCTTCTACATGATAAACATTTGATCTATTTGAACTACATAAGACTCCCTCAAAACATACTACTACTACAAAAAAAAAATTCTCTCTCTTCATTAGACACAGTGTACCCCACACTCTTTTCATGCACAAAAAGCCCAACTTCCTCTGTGAACACAGCTGAAGAATGCTGGCCACTCTAGTGAACCCTTCTATACTTTCTAGTTAACCATCATGACCACACCATAAGGTGATATCTGTCATTCTGCATTTAAATTACTTATCTCCAGGAGATTACATTTGCAAGATTCAAATTTCAAGTCACTTATAAAAGGAATCAACATAACATTCTCCATCATGAAACCTAATCCCAGCCACCTTGCCATTTTCCCCACAGGCAACCCATATCATGTGTGTTTAAAATGTACAGATACTGTTAGTAAATTGCAAGACATTAATCGACTACTCTAATGCAAAGAATAGCTAAGTTTATGCACTATTTATTTTATACCTTGCTTTTTCAACAAGACTTTGTAGAAATTTTCAGAGTAACCCATAATAGTCTCCCTCTATTAAAAAGATTATTACTATAAATATATTGAACCTAGGGCTCCCTTACAGGTAAAGTCATCTGTTCTGTGCTCACTCAACCAAGGAGAAGAAGAATGAACAATTCAATAAACAGCTCTCCACCCTCTGCTTGCTGTTCTGAAAGATGTTATGGACAGTTGATCTCCAGCATTTCTCAATCTTCACTTGCTCTGGACCTCCCTCCTTCAATCTTCTCTCCCTCTTTTCCACCTCACCTGCATTCAGTTCATACATACAGACAGCTAGCAACACCCAGCCCACAAGATGTCTCATCACCTCCAGTTGCCTGCAGATGGCACACACAGGAGCAAGCCTTGAATCTGACTTTATACTCTCCCCTTCTGCTCCTCCTACTCTGTCTGCACACACACACTTCCTCCACAGTGAATTCCCTTTGTCCTAAATGGCATAGAGTGATTTAACATCTTTCTGAGAAGGTCCCATGTTGTGTTTCTGAAAGTACTGTTTGCCCTATATGAAGAACTTTTGAGTTTTCCAACATGACAGCCAATCTTTGAAATCATTACAACTTTAAAAGTTGTAGTCTGTGTCTTCTGGGTTTTTTAAGAGATAAAACCTGGAGAGATGTTAGTACTTATTCTACACATCACTACACAGGAGCATTTGGGATAACATCCAACTCTGTCTGACTTCAAAAGCAATAATTAACCAAGAATTTGTCCCTGGGGATGATAAAAGAAAGGAGACAAAAGAAAGGGATGAATGGGAAAAAAATGAGAATTGATAGAGAAAAGTTAACAGTGAGAATGATATTTCAAAAATTGAACACCAAACCAAAAGTAGATATTTCCATTGTAACTGGCTTGAAGTACTTTAAGATGTAAGTAAAGAACAAGTAGTCTTAGAGTCCATGCATTATGACCATGTTAGTAAAAGTAGTGTTAACAAGCGTCAGTCACCAACTTTCTCTGAAAAGATCAAGAATTCTATTTTTTAAACATTATTCTTGGTATTACCACACTAGAGGAAATGCTTATAAAGGCATAGAACTTGGAAAAGATGAGCTTCAAAAACATAGGCTTTTTATACCTTGGCTAAATTAATGTAATGGTCATAAAAATCCTCCAGTATGGCCATGGATGATAAATATCCTCATCAGATGCAATGAGAAAACACAGAGGCGAGCAGCCCTTCTCGAACACATCCATAGAATTCTCATCTGTGTGGCATCATATGATATTCTGCGTTTGATTACACTAAGAAACATAAGGCCAAGTATTTATAAACTGGGAACCAAAGAGTCAAAATTTTTCATTAAGTGTCTCATAAAGAAGAGGAAAGTCATGAGTTTCATTCAAGCATCCTGAGAAGATTGATGGTTCTCCCCCTGGTTTATCCCCATGCTAGAGTCCAGGAGATTTTGAAGATTAAGTATTGTCATAGGACACCTAATCTTCTCACAGCGATTGAAAATTTCATCTTTTTATTGAAAATTATTGATTTACTACCAGTTACAAAATAGTTCACATGTGTGGAAAACAAGAGATTCCAGCTCAAGAAACAAAAGTTATTTTAAAGTCTAATTTGGGAGACAAATGGTTACTATTTTACAAGTTCATTCTTGTTTGTTATTTTCCATCATAACACAGTCTCCAAGCAGATTTATCACAATCCAATTTACACACATCTCCAGGAATGAAAGGTTCTAATCCATATCCGTCATTCACAGAGTGTGGCAAGTAGTCTTGAATTGATTTAGCTCCCTATTTCCTGTTCTGTTGGAGAATATTCTTCTAGTCTTTTTTACTGTGGTCCTAACTTTTTCCAAAGGTAATGAGACGATATGTTCCTAGATGCTCATAGTGTTATGTAAATTCTGATAAATGTGTATTTAGTGAGTGAGAAGTTGTCAAAATATTTGCCTAGTACTACATACTAAAGGAGGACATTGTGATCAGAAGTCAGAATACCTTACCCTCTGGAAAGACTATGATTAACATCAGAAAGAACCCATTATTCCTTTCTATCTCAACTGAATAGTTATTATGTCCAAAGGCTATTGTCACCTGTGTTAAAAAGAAATCATTCCAATTTTCTCTGAGCTAAGATTGGAATCTAGTCAGCATTTGGTGGGTTGTGGCAAATTTGAAAGAAAAATTTTACCCAAGATCAAAAACCTACAAAAAAAAAAGCAGAGGTGAACTTGAATTGCAGCTTCTATGTAAATACCCCATTTTCAGGCCAATGAAAATAATCAGTGAATCTGATACAGAAGAAATCAATAGAAACTCCATTTTTATGTAAAACACAAAAAAAACAAAGAAATACAGCAACGAGTTTGCACTTTTAGTGTCTGTTTATAGAACTTGTAGAACCTTGAGAATATACACTCATTAATATCACTCAAATCATGAATTGTACTTATGAATAGTGTTTATGAATAAAGAACTCATTTTCTGTGGCAGGTGTTGTTTAACATCTATGTTTTATAGTCACACTGCATAAAATATTAAGTTCTCAAACATTATGATTCTATGTGAATCCTACACAAGGGGAGGAAGAAGTGTAGGAGCTAGAGATATCAAGAGCACCACAAGAAAACTTACAAATTCAGCTAACCTGGGCTCATATGGGTTTACAGAGACTGAACTGACAACCAGGGAACCTGCATGGGACTGACCTAAGCACACTACATATTGTTACAGTTGTGTAGCTTGTTCTACTTGTGGGATTCTTAACAGTGGTAGCAGGGGCTGTTTCACAATCTTTCACAGAATTTTTGGGACCCCATTCCTCATACTTTGTCACCTTGTCTAGTATTAGTACAGGGAGATGTGTATAGTCATACTGCCACTTGATATGCCATGTTTTGTTAATGCTCATGAGAGATCTATACTTTTCTATACAGAAACATATCATGTTTTACTGCTAATTAAGGGAGAGGTGCTCTTTCCTGAACAGAAACAGAAGAGGACTGTATCATATGATGGCAAAAAGACTTTGACAAGGACTGAACAGACAGAAGGGAGGGATAACTGTGGCCAAGATGTTAAATACATTAACAATTTAGTTTATTACGAATGAAGTCATATTTTTTTAATCCATGTATCCCCTTGTTCAAAGGCCCTTACCCCGCCCACCCCTCCCAGTTGCTTTCTCTTCTCCACATCACTTTATCTCTTCCCCAGCAGGAGGTCCCAAAGTGGCTTAGTTCAGCATCCACTCCCGGCAGATCTATTTTCATCACCCCATCATCAAGACTGAGTTAGTTGTTCCTCTGGAGAGAATGGGCTCCAAGGTGCCCGTCCAAGTGGCTTAAGATCCCAAGCTGTTCAGTGGTTGTGGTTAGCAGCTCAGACATGCTTTGCTTTTTGATTACAGTTCACTATTCCTGTGCATATCTTTCTGGGTTTATGATACTTCATTCAGGAGGATATTCTCCAAAACCATCCATTTACCTGAAATTTTAAGATATCATTGTTTCTTAATGCTGAGTAGTACTCCATTGTGTAAATGTAACACAGTTTGTTAATCCATTCTTCAGTTGAGGGGCATCTAGGTTATTTTCAGGTTCTTGCAATTACAAATAATGCTGCTATGAACACAGTTGTTGAGCTAATGCCTTTGGAGTATGAATGTGCTTCTTTAGGGTATACACCCAGTAGTGGTATTGCTAGATCCTTGGGGAGATTGATTCCCAGTTTCCTGAGAAACCACCATACTACATTCCAGAGTGCATGAACAAGCTTAGACTCCCATCACCAGTTACTCTGCAACCTCTCAAGCATACGCTATCATCTGTGTCTTTTATCTGTGTCTTTTAACTTTGCCAGTCTGACAGATGGTATCTCAAAGTTGTTTTGATTTGTATTTCACTGATGGCTAAAGATGATGAGCACTTTTTCAAGTGCCTTTCAGCCATTCGTAATTCTTCTGCTGAGAATTTCCTTTTTAGATCTGAACCCCATTTTTTGATTGGGTTATTCAAGGTTTGGGGCTCCAATTTCAAAAGTTCTCTATATATTTTAGAGATCAGTCCTCTGTCACTTGTAGGGTTGGTGAAAATTCTTTCCCATTCTGTACTGTCATTTTGTTTTACTGACTGTTTCCTTGGCTTTACAGAAGCTTCTCAGTTTCAGGAGCTCCCATTTATTGATTGTTGTTCTTAGTGTCTGTGCTACTGGTGTTATATTTAGGAAGGGGTTACCTCTGCCAATGCATTGGAGGGTATTTCTCACTTTCTTTTCTATCAAGTTCAGTGTAGCTGGGTTTATGTTGAGGTCTTTGATCCACTTGGATTTGAGTTTTGTGCAAGGTGATAGGCTTGGTACCATTTGCATTTTTTATACACTACCATCCAGCTATGCCAACACCATTTGTTAAATATACTATCTTTTTCCCATGAGTCTTTTGGGCCTCTTTGTTGAAGATCAGGTAGGTGTTCATAGGTTTTTGGGCTAATGTCTGGATCCTCAATTCTATTCCATTGATCCACAAGTCTGTTTGTATGCCAGTACCAGTCTGTTTTTATTACTATAGCTCTATAGTATAACTTGAAGTCAGGGATGGTGATGTCTCCTGAGGTTTTTTTGTTGAACAAAATTTTTTTTGGAAATCCTGGCTTTCCTGTTATTCCAAATGAAGTTGAGTATTGTTCTTTCAAGGTACATAAAATATTGTGTTGGGATTTTGATGGGAATTGCATTGTATCTGTAGATTTCTTTTGGTAGAGTTGCTATTTTTACTATATTAATCCTACATATCCAGGAACATGGGGGATCTTTCCATTTTCTGATATCCTTTTCAATTTCTTTCTTCAGTGATTTAAAATTATTGTCAAATAGATTTTTTACTTCTTTGGTTATAGTTACTCCTAGGTATTTAATGCTATTTCCAACTATTATAAAGGGTAATATTTACCTTATTTTTTTTTCATCCCTTTTATATTTAGTGTATAGGATGGCTACTGATTTCTTTGAGTTAATTTTGTATTCTGCTACATTGCTGAAGACGTTTGTCAGCTGTAGAAATTTCCTGGTAGAATTTTGTGAGTCACTTATGTGTACAATCTTATCATCTACAAATAGAGATAGTTTCTTCTTTTCCAATTTGTATCCCCTTAATCTCCTTTTGTTCTCTTATTGCTTTAGCTAAAACTTTGAGAACTATATTGAATAGATAAGGGGAGAGAGAACAGCCTTCTCTAGATTTTTATTTTAGTGGGATTGCTTTGAGTATTTCTCCATTTAGTTTGATGTTGGCTGTTTGCTTCTTGTAAATTGCCTTAATTATATTGAGATATTTTCCCTGTATTTCTGATCTTGCCAGTATTATTAGTCACCAAAATACATTACATCTTTGTACATTGCTTTCTGAGTGGTTTGTATGGGAGAGTGAATCAATATTGACTTGTGGCTTTCCCCTAGTGGGTTCCTAAAGAACATATAGAAGCAATAATCACTTCTGCAGAGTTCATGCATGAACATAATCTGCAACCATCATGCTTGGTGGACACTTAAATGGATATAAAATTGTTGGTGCCCATATTTTACACACATGACTAATAATATTGTGTTCCCTTCATTATTCACTGTTGAGCAATGGGAAGCCAAAATGATAGTTAGATCACAGCTAAACATTCAGTAAGTGATGAATGAATAAAGAATTTGTAGAACATTTACACAATGAAATATCACTTATTCACCTAAACAATTTGAAGCCCTTCTTTGGACAGTAACATAGATAGACCTGAAGGACATTATGTTAAGTGAAATAAGACAGTAATGGAAATGCAAATATCAATAGACCCCTGGCTCACAGCAGACTATGAGGTAAGTGACACCCTGCCCAACACGGGCTGAGATCCCAGTATCCAGAACCCTGGCCCTGGCACACAGCCATTGGAACCTTACCCCCACTCAACTCTTTCCAAAATCCAGGCAAGCATAGAAAACTCCTTCAGGCAATAAGCAGTAAAACCCAGTTCATTGGACACTCCCAGATCCAAAACCCTGCTCCATTCTTCAAACCAAGTCATCACCCAGCAACCAAAAAAACCACAGATCCCTGGCCCACATCAGACTAAGAGACAAACTAAGAGACTAAGAGTATTCATTCACTACTAGAATAGATCTATCTATGTTACTGTCCATAGAAACAAGCTGTTGTTGCCATTCTACTATCCAACAAAGTAGACGTCAAACTAAAATCAATCAAAAGAGACAAGGATGGACATTATGTATTTGTCTCAGAAAAAAAATCGATCAAGATAAGATCTCAATCCTGAATATTTGTGCCCCTAATATAAGGGCAACTTCATATGTAAAAGAAACACTACTAAAGCTTAAACCCCATATTAAATGACACACTCTAATAGTGGGAAACTTTGACACCCCACTTTCACCCTTGAATAGGTCAACCAGGCAAAGACTCAACAAAGAAATAAGGGGTCTAACATGTTGTGATGCAAATGGACTTAATAGATATTTACAGAAGATTTCATCCAAACACAAAAGAGAACACATAATTCTCAGCATCTCATGAAACTTTCTCTAAAATTGACCACATACCTGGTCATAAAGCAAATATTAATAGATACAAAAAATGGGAATAACCCCTTGTTTCATATCCAACCACAATGGCCTAAAGTTAGAATGCAACAACAACAAAAATCACAGAAAGCCTACAAACACATGGAAACTGAACATCTCTACGTTGAACGACCTCTGAGTCAGAGAAGAAATTAAGAAAAAAATTAAAGACTTTCTAAATTTTAGTGAAAATGAATCCACAAAACTCCAGCTGATGGGACACAATGAAAAGAGTATTCAGAGAAAAAAGTAATAGCACTAGATGCCTATATAAAAAAACAAGAAAAAATTTCACGCAAGAGACCTAACAACTCAGCTGAAGACTTTAGAAAAATTAGAAGCAAACTCACCTAGAAGGAGTAGATGTCAGGAAATAATCAAACTTAACACTAAAATCAGTACAATAGAAACAAAGAAAAATACAAAGAATCAATGAATAAAAAAGTTGGTACTTTGTGAAAACCCACAAAAAGACAAACTCTTATCCTAACTAAACAAAAGACAGAGAGCATTCAAATTAACAGGATTGGAAATGAAAAGAGAGTCATAGTGACAGACACCAAAAAAATACAGAGAATTATTAGGTCATATTTTGAAAATCTATACTGTTAACATGAAAAATGTAAAAGAAATAAGCAGGTTTCTGGACAAGTACCAATTGCCAAAATTAAATAAAGAACAGATTAAACACCTAAATAGACCTATAACACCAAAAGAAATTGAAGCTGTTGTTAAGTCTCCCAAATTAAAAAAAAAATAAAATAAAAAGCCCAGGACCAGATTGTTTTACTGCAGAATTCTCCCAGACATTCAAAGAAGAACTAATACCGATACTTAATAAAGTGATTCATACAGTGGAAACTGAAGGAATGCTGCCAAACTATTTTTATTAGGCCAAAATCATCCTGATACCAAACTACTCAGAGATAAAATAAAGAAAGACAACTATAGACTAATCTCCTTCATGAACATTGATGGAAAAACACTCAACAAAATTCTGGCAAACCAATTACAACAACATATACAAAAAAGTCATCCACTATAATCAAGTAGGCTTAATCCCAGAAATACAGGGATGGTTCAACAAACAAAAGAACTATAAATGTCATCCATCATATAAATAAATTGAAGGAAAAAAAAACACAGGATTATCTTAGATGCTGAAAAAGCTTTTGACAAAATCCAACACTCCTTTATGATAAAATTCCTACAGAGATCAGAAATACAGGGAAAATTCCTAAGTATACTAAAGGTGATTTATAAGAAGCCGACAGCCAACATCAAACTAAATGGAGAGAAACTCAGAGCATTCCGACTAATCTTAGGAACTAAACAAGGTTGTCCCCTATCCTCTTATCTATTGAATATAGTTCTCAAAGTTTTAGCTAAAACAATGAGAGAATGAAAGGAGATGAAGGGGATATAAATTGAAAAAGAAGAAGTAAAACTATCTCTATTTGCAGATGATATAATTGTATATATAGGTGACCCACAAAATTCTACCAGGAAAATTCTACAGCTGATAAACATCTTCAGCAATGTAGCAAGATAAAGATTAAATTAAAAAAATCAGTAGCCCTCCTATACACTAAAGATAAAAGGGCTGAAAAAGAAGTAGGTGAAACGTCACCTTTTATAATAGCTGCAAATAGCATTAAATACCTTGGAGTAACTATAATCAAAGAATTAACAGATCTGTTTGACAAAAAATTTTAAATCAATGAAGAAAGAAACTGAAGAGGATATCAGAAAATGGAAAGATTTCCCATGTTCCTGGATAGGTAGGATCAACATAGTAAAAATGGCAATTGTACCAAAAGAAATCTACAGGTACAATGCAATTCCCATGAAAATCCCAACACATTTTTTAACAGATCCTGAAAGAACAGTGCTCAATTTCATTTGGAATAACAGGAAAGCCAGGATTGTCAAAACAATTTTGCTCAACAAAAAACCCTCAGGAGGCATCACCATCCCTGACTTCAACTTGTACTATAGAGCTATAAACAGCTAAAAACAGCCTGTTACTGGCATTAAAAACAGACTTGTGTGTCAATAAAATCAATTGAAGACCCCGACATTAACCTACACACCAATGAACACCTGATTTTTGATCAAGAGGACCAAAATGTTCAATGGAAAAAAGATAGTATATTTAACAAATGGTGTTGGCATAGCTGGATGAAAGTGTGTAGAAAAATGCAAATAGATCTGAGCCTGTCACCCTGCACAAAACTCAAACCCAAGTGCATCAAAGACCTCAACATAAACCCAGCCACACTGAACTTGATAGAAAAGAAAATGGAAATACTCTCCAATGAATTGGCACAAGTGACTGCTTCCTAAATGTAACACCAGTAGCACAGACACTAAGAACAACAATCAGTAAGTGGGGCCTCCTGAAACTGAGAAGTTTCTGTGAGGCCAAGTACCCAGTCATGAAAACAAAATGACAGCCTACAAAATGGGCTACAAGTGACAGAGGACTGATCTCTGAAATATGTAGAGAACTCATGAAACTAGAGCCCAAAGCCTTGAATAACCCAATCAAAAGATGGGGTTCAGAACTAAAAAGGGAATTCTCAGCAGAAGAATTACAAATGACTGAAAGGCACTTGAAAAAGTGCTCAACATCTTTAGCCATCAAAGAAAAATGCAAATCAAAACAACTTTGAGATATCACCTTACACCTGCCAGAATGGCTAACATCAAAAACAGTGATGACAGCCTACCCTGGAGAGGATGTGGAGCAAGGAGAACACTTCTCCATTGTTGGTGGGAGTGTAAGCTTGTTCAGCCACTCTAAAATGCAGTATGACAGTTTCTCAGAAAACTGGAAATCACGTTCCGCAAGGATCCTGCAATACCACTAATTGGGCATATATCCTAAACACGCACATTCACACCCCAGAAGCATTAGCTCAACTATGTTCATAGCAGCATTATTTGTAATATAAAGAACCTGGAAACAACCTAGATGCCCCTCAACTGAAGAATGGATTAACAAACTGTGGTACATCTACACAATGCCATCCTACTCAGCATTAAGAAAAAAAGATACACTAAAATTCAGAGGCGAATGGATGGATTTGGAGAATATTCTCCTGAGAGAGGTCTCACAATGCCAGAAAGTTAAACAGGGAAAGTACTCACTCATTAGTGGACTTTAGGCAAAAATGTTACTTCGTTGAAAGATGATGGGTGAATAAAGTGATTTAACACACACACACACACAAACACAAAACTTCTGGAAAAAGAAAAAGACTTCATCTTTTCTTAGCTTTTTTATTTATTAAGCAAACAAAAGTCATGGAAGCATGAAGTCAAACATAACATAGAAAATGTGTGATAAACAATACTGGCCAGAAATAGCCTTCAGAAAAGGGAGGATTGAAGGAAGTCTGAGAGGGATTGGGAGAAGGGAAGGGAGGGGGAGGAGTGGTATATATGAAAGAAAATCTTTTTAAATAAATGAAAAATTAATACAATATATACAATTGTATCATTTAATTCATGTGGAATCTAACAACATTGATCTTGACTTATATTCAACTGAAACTAGGGAGTTATATTAGGCATGGAGAAGATGGCTGGTTAATATGATATTACATTAAGAAAGAAGTAATAAATTCAGGTGTTTCATGGCACATGCATGTGCTAGGTGGTTATAGCTTAAAATAATAAATGGTGTGACACTCAAATACATTAGAAGGTAGAGGTTTGGACAGTTGGCTTTTGTTGGGATGCCTGAAGAAATATGAGTGTTTTGAATTATGCCATTTTATTGGATAGAAATCAGTATTACAACTCAAAGTCTATTTTTTCTACTTACAAAATGCATTTTCTTCATATATTGACACATGCACACATAGACACACACACCATGAAATAATAAAATTAAAATTTTAGAAGGGAATATATAAGTCAAAACTATAAAACAATGTCCCTGATGAACATAAGTGGAAAAAACTCTCAATAGTATACTTGAAAATTAAACTCAGCTGTACCTTAAGAATATTGTGCCTACATATAAGCTAGGGAATTCTAGCTTAGACTCCTAAAAATAGTTGATAAGTAGCCTGTAGTGGCCATCTCCTATGACAAAATTGGGCTTGTCCTAATTATCATCAGAGAGATGTCATTCAGCCATTGAAGGAAAAAGACAGAGACCCACAGCCAAACCTTAGGTGGAGTTTGAGGAGTGTAGGAGACAGAGAGGCCAAGGACACCACAGGAAGGCTCACACAATCAACTAACCTGGGCTCATAGGAGCTCACAGACACTGAACTCTCAACCAGGGAGTCTGCATGAGAACTGCATGTTACAGCTGGGTAAGTAGGTCTTCTTATGAAACTCCTAACCATGGGAACATGGGCTGCCTCTGGGTCTTTAACTGGTTTTCAGAACCCTACTTTCCATATTGGGTTTCCTTGTACAGCCTTATTATATAGGAAGGTGCTTAGTCTTACTGCAACTTTGCAGGCTATGTTTTATTAATATTTATAGGAGACTTACTCTTTCTTGGATAGAGACAGGAAAGGAGAGTATTATGGGTGAAAAGGGATGGGGAAGAGGAACCGGGAGGGGGGGGATGAGGAGAGGCTGCAGTTAAGATATAAAATAAATAGATAAAATGTTTAAAGTAGTTTTATATAATGATGTAAGATGATATAATGGGAGCTTCCCCTGTGTATGCCCCACTTAATATTCTGTTTATGAAAGAATGGGCTCCATTTCAGCAAGAAAATGAAAGAATTTCTTAAATCTACAACAGTTGTACTAGGACAACTGAAAGGTGTTGTAGGAAAAGAAGAGCAAAATACTAAAGAAAAATAAGTCAACAGACAGGAGATGGCTCCTGACTAAACCACTTGCTATGCAAAGATAACAACCAGAGTTCAGATCCTTGATGTCTACATAATAAAAATGTTAAACCAAAATAGTGGATCACTTGTATTCCCACTGCTGACTTGCTGAGCTATAAGTGAGAGATTCTGCTTTTAAAAAATATATATTTTTAATTAAAATAGGTTGACATCATAAGTGTAGCTTCTCTTTACAGTAAATGGAAACCATTACAAAAGACAATTAGACACAATGCAGAGATCATAAACCATGGGGACCCCAGCCCCAATTAATACATCTATATCACAGTCCTTCATTTATAGCTCCAGGAACATTGTGGTAGAGGGATGGGAAGATTATACTTTTGGTTGTGAGCCTAGCCTTTAACAGCTGAGCTATCTCTCCAGCCCATGGTAGGAAGATTATAAAAGTTAAATAACCAGGCAGTCTACTGTGAGATTCCCTCCTAGAAATGGCAGTGGAGCTGGACGGTGATGGTGCATGCCTTTAATCCCAGCACTTGGGAGACAAAGGCAGATTATCTTGGTTATTTGACACCAGCATGGTTTACAAAATGAGTTCTAGGGTAGCCAGGATTCTTACACAGAAAAACTCTGTCCTGAAAACTCAAGAAGACAAAAAAGAAAGAAATGGCAGTGAAACAATATCAGTATTAATAAACATGCTAATGCTGAAGAGAACATTTTCACAATTTTCCCAGCTCTATACAAATAACTACAAACAGGCAACTAAGGACTGCAGAGAGAAGGAAAACTATCCTCTCCCAAAAACCTTCTTTAATATAGGAGAATGAGAGTAACCAAAGAAGGCACTTACTGTTGACCTCTAGCCTCTGTAACACATGAACACAGATACACACACCACACATACATATACAGGCAATAGTTAAGTAAGCCCATCAGAACATAATTCCATTTTCAAAGTTCAATGGTATCAAGAAGAAGCTGGACTCCCATCCAAAATTATGTCAGGCAGCCAAGATAAAACCAGACTGGCAGTTCCCCTTCAGAAAATCTTACAGCTCTTTGAGGCCTCGAATCAAGGTGCAGGTATTTAGTGAGTTGGTAATTCCTCCGGTGAATGAGTAGGCAGTGGGCAAAATTTTTATTTTGTCATTCTATACAATTCAAAGAGCATCTCCTAGTGATATCTTCAGAGGAAATCTTTTGCTTAAAACTGAGCTACTGCAGGGACCTGACATAGGGAATTACAAATTTGGAAGCCTAGACATAGCCTGATATAGCCACAGGAGGCGATAGAAATGTAGGATATGATTGTTGAAAGAGGAATGGATGCTGTCAAGCTAATAAACAGCAGGTAGTAGCAGCTCAGCTCGTGTGGTGAAGTATATAAGGAAAGGTAGTCACAATTCTCATCTCATGGCCAGAAGATCTCATCAAATGAAAGTAATTCTGGATTTTTCTAGCACTGTGTCTGGGGTCAGTGGATGGATCAACTTCTAGAGCCACTTGTGTGATATACCTAACTGCAGAGTAGGAAACTCTGAACATCTAACTGGGATAGCTACAGCTGCATCCCTCTAGCAGGAATATCAACCCCTACAGGATTTGAAGAATTATCATAATAGCTCTTACATCCATGAGGATATCAATGCTGTTGCTTCTTACATTTCCAACATACTCACAAAAAAAATGCCCCCTTATTCAAACAACAACCATCCCAGAAGGTACCATAAGTCTCTAACGACAGAAAAACCTGACTCAGTCCATAGACAACAAAGCTCATTTGGGCCAGTAGAGGGCAGTGTAGCACAAAGAAGATGTCATATTAAAGTCAAGCCATGACTGTCTGTAACCTAATGTAGGCTCAGCAACCACTGTAAACTAGACAACAGACAAAAGTTCACAAGTTCAACTGTGCTTCCTCCTGCCCTGTTTGTCTGCAGTCTTCAAAGACACAGACAGAAACTGAGCTAACAGTTCTTTGCTCAGTTCAGGTCTTGTATTTGTAAGATCACCACTCTCTTCTGGAGTTACCATGTTGTCCTTTGTATTATTATGTAATTTTTTGCACTGATGTTTGCCCCTGGCTTCAGTGGTTCACAATTAGATGGCTCCTAGTCGGTTGTGGCACTTGGATTTGTGTGCCTCCTGTCACCCCTCTGGTCAGGGTCTGAGTCTGTCCTTCAGAGACCCCTGCAGATGTTGGCTTGCTCAGTTTGAGGTGGCAGCGGGTAGCCGTGCAGCTTCCCTCAGCAGGAGCTGCGGGTCTGGTGACCTGCAGAGTTTATCCGCCCTGCTCCACAGTGCTGGGACTCTGCAGACAGCACTTGTCCCGAGAGCGAAACCGGAAGCTATGGGAGCTCGACTCTCCCTCCCAGGCTGGGATATAGGCGCTTGGGCCTGGTGACCCCTCCTCACCTCTGGACGGTCTGAGTCTGTCCTTCAGAGACCCCTGCAGATGTTGGCTTGCTCAGTTCCAGGTGGTGGCGGGTAGCCCAGCAGCTTCCCTCAGCAGGTGCTGAGGGTCTGGTGACCTGCAGAGTTTATCCACCCCTGCTCCAGAGTGCGCTGGGACTCTGCAGACCGAGCTAACAGTTCTTTACTAGTTTGTTCTTTTTAATTTTATTACATTGTTTTTAACTTCACCTCTGGTGCTTTCTTTGTTCTATTATGCCTAAAGCTCACTCCCAGAGAGACAGGGATGTCTGGAATGCAATAGCAAAGTTTATTAGTAATGCAATGCAAACCAAGCAGGAAGCTTACTTTAAGCTTCTGTCATAACAGAGTAGAGTAGCTGATTTCTTTCATTATAAGGGATCTTTTATAGGCAAAAGTTAAAACAAAGTTGGTTGCTTGGAGACAGGGTGCTGACATGCTACTTATTAGCTCATGTTTAGGGTCTTTCTGCCCCAGAGTATCTTTGAACCCTACCTGAATGGAACCCACCTGGACCCTACCTGGGGTGGCTAGTTTTTCTCAGAATGGATCAAGTAAGAATCTATTCCTCTCCCACAACTGGGCAGGTGTCTTGGTTAATCTCTCAGAGCTGAGTAGCTAAGAAGCTATTCTCTCAGAACAGGAGAGGCCCCCTGCTTGGTCTATTTTTTTAGAACATGTTCTTTACGCAGGACTGATCAGGCATGACTATTCTTCTCCAGAACTGTGCAGCACCCTCTGCCAGAAATGTAAAGCTAAACTTTATTTTACTTTTTTATAAAATAGCTACTAGAATGCAAAATAGGATTTCTTGAGCAAAGTTTTCTTTTTCTTTTGTTTTTTGCGGAGGGGGGCTATTGTCTTAATCATGGGTCTCTGGCAATATTTTTATAGAAGTAGTCTATTTATGACACAGAGCCAAAAGAAAAACAGTATCTTTTATCCTGCTAGTATCATTATAATCTTAGCTCTATAAAGGCAACAACTAAGTCTCTGAGCTTCTGAAGTAACACTTGATTTTAGCTCTTTTGGAGCTATCAAGGCTTGCCTATCTGGAGGATGGTCATACTTTACTTCTTTTGCACCAGCTTGTCTGCCTCCATTTGTAGGCCCAAACTGATCTGCAAGGTTTCACTGGATCTAGTGACATCATAGTGACTACAGAAACTAAGGTATGGCCTCAGAAGTAGGTAGGGGTGAGGTGGGGGAGCACCTGGTGCTGTCTTTCTGTGGCTGAGTCTGTATTTTATCTCAAGACATCAACATTGTCATTTTTTCATCTTGGCAGATTTTTTACCCTGCTACTCTAGCTCTATGAAAAATGTGTATATGTGTATATTTATTAGCTTTAACCAAGGGAGATGTTGCTGTGTCTCTGCAAACTGAAATATTTTTATAGTACTGGTTCTGCAAAGAAAAAGAATTGCTGAAAAACAAATCAGTAAGTCAATCAGTAGGGACTTGGCTTATTTTTCAGCCTAGGCTCTTAGATTTATTTTCTGGCAAGCCAGCCAGACATTACTCTAGCACTGTTTTGTTTTGTTTTTATTTACTAACTGCATGTGACTGCAAGGCTGTTTACTTGCTAGATTTCTCAGACATGTAAGCAGAGTAAGCAGTGTGAGCAGCCAGTGGTCAGTGATTTTTTGACAATTTAAGGCAGGACACTTTTAGACAGGACCAGCTGGGACTTCTGGGGTCTCATAGCCCATAGGAAGCTGACCTGCAAAGTCAAACTCTAGACCTTTTGGCCTCTATGAAAACATTTATCACTTATGACAGAAGGTTATTTTAAAAAAATAATGCTGTGAATTTGTTAATATTTAGAAGCAATATAATAGAAAATATGACATTATATATTGGCCTAAGATTTATGATGTTGGCATTATGTAAATTCATTAACATCAGTACTTTGAGATCTACTATTATACCATACATATGTACCTAGGTCTTTATAATCTCAAGGGAAAGTCTACTTCATAGACAAACAATAAAGGCATATGACATCTCCATGCTTCCATGACATGACAAAGAATAACTAGGCTCAGTCACTGACAGAGTCAATGACATTTTTATTTAAATTATATATAGTTATCCCAATTTCTGCAAAAGTCCACAAAAATTGTCCTTTTGTAATTGGTACCCTTGTCTTCATGACCATTACTCCAGAAAATTCACTTACAGACAGTGCTCTGGATGAAACTGCCTCTAAAATAGTAAGATGACAGCTCAACCTGAGAATTCTCATGGCAGAGAATGAACCAGAAAGAAAATCCAGTCACTGAACCCTATGGTTAAATCGCCAGATTTTTTTAACTTAGCATTTCAACCTGTTATGGGCTAGAAATAGGGTTGACTTTTTTAAATCTGCTTCAAGTTGACCCTGGGGCATTGCTATCAGAGTTTAAAGGCTAGTAAAGGGCTGGGCTATAGGGCTTTTGTCAAGGGCATGTAGTTGTCTGACTCAGTGGTGGAGACAGGACACAACTCACCTAGGTTTGATGGGTCTACATGAGGTTTTACAAGTTTAGAGCCTTTATTACTTTGGAGTAAGTTGTATATGCCAGCCAAATGGAAATCTGTTGAGACATGTTAAATCTAAGAACAAAAGTTAGCATTTATTTTTGGCCTTAGGAACAGACAGGTAGGAAAAACTTAGGCTGTACTTATCTGCAAATTTTTTTTATCTCTGTGAGGTTGATCTAAATTTTATGAAGCTCATATAAATTATAAAAAGACATAAGAGTTTTAGTTATTACCAATCAAGATTTATAAAAATGAGTTTGAAAGCTAGCTATTACCTTGCAGAAGAATTTATTGTCTGATTTTTGCCAAGTTGGCAAAGTTATAACTAGCCTAGCTATCAATACTTGCAGAGATCTCAGAAAAATAAAGTATATCTAGTGCAGACTGAGCAGCTTCTGAATCTAATAAAAACAACAGAGACCAGTCTATATTCAGTTGGCTATGTCCAGATCTCTACATAGTTGGAGGCAGAAGTATCTAAACAGCATCAGTCTTTGGCTTCCAAGCCTTTAAGGTGGGAGTTTTTCCCACTATAGGGGGACATATAGGAGAAGACTGACCTTACTTTGTCTAAACAAAAGGGTGCAATCGATTTTCTTATGTCTTGCAGTCCTAGGCCAAGTCCTGGCAACAGGCAAGATTAGTGTTATGGCATCTTGCCCAGGCCAGCACTGCTACAATCTAGATGGAGACATCTTGGTGCCTCATAATTATTTTTGGAGATCTTGGTTCACTGTTAGGGTCTGGGGTCTCTTTCTGATTTAATGTTTTTAAATAAACATTTTATTTTTCTTAAGAGGCAACTTTTAAGTTTATTTGTTGAATGTACCAAATGAATTTCACATGACTATTGTTTTAAACATTAGACAAATTGTCAGTTTCTAAAAGTTTGATATGGATAAATTCTCAGAAGTATTTTCATTTGAGAATTACAATCATTATAAATTCTGACTATCTCTTTAACATTCCCATAATAATTTTATGAATGAAAAATCCCAACACTGTATATACCAATATTTACTCCATGTAAGTATTCATGATATTTTTTCCTATGGCAAAGATAAACAAAGCAAGAGCAAAAATCATTTTCATGTTATTAACAAAATGAAGTGTAGAAATGTGGTATAAAGCTCTTGTGGGAGTGTGGAAACTGTTATAAAGGTTTTCTTGTCATCATTTACTAAGCTGTGACAATAGTTCAGACAGATCATTGAGAGAGTTCAGTTCCTTCAATAATATGAAGTTTGAAGTTATTGCTGTTGGTGGCAAGGGAAGCTGTGTTGGTGTTACAAAGATATAACAGTGAATTTTCCCTAATTTGTACAGTGTCCTGAAAAAACTGATACTTCGAGCTGGGACAACTTTAAGGAGAAAGTAGGTAGGTTTGTGGAGGCATAGAGTTTAGAGGTAGGTCAGCTAACATCAACAGCAGCGTGCAAGGGGATAGACCACTGCATCTTATATTCAAATAAAATCATACCAACCAACATTTTACTACTGCTTCCTTGCATTGTGCATTGTCATATATATTTCAGGTAAAGTTTTTCTCTAAATGTCATGTTTTTCATTTTGCACCATATTATATACCTTGCACTACTTTATAGTTACTTTAAAGGTAATTGTATTATATTTAAACAAACAAAATAAAACAGCAATTTAATTATCAGTATTATCCCTACTTCTAACAATTCATTTGCATGGCTGGAAGGAGGGATCAGTAAGTAAAATGTTTGCTATGCAAGCAAGAGGCTCTTAATTCAGAATCTCAGAACAATAGATAATACAGCCATGGTAGCTTGTGTATGCATTTCTTGCCCTGAAGTGGGAGAAAGGGTAGAAAAAGAAAGACCCTTTTGTTACTGGACTGTTTGTCTGTCTAATGAGTGATATTTGGATTAGTGAGCATGTCTGTGTCAAAATGTAAGATGGAAGAGATACCTAGTGTTGGCCTCTGCACCACTCCCCCTTTTATTGCTTATAAGGAATGGGTTCCAAACATCTGCATATCATATACATGCAGTGTGCCATTCATATCTGAATACTCGTATCTCTATTATTTCTTTCCTTTGATGATGCTATGCTAATATAATTTTTTCTTTTTTTTTCTTTATTTTGTTTTTTTCTTTTTTTCTTTTTTTATTATTATGAATAAATTGGTCACATTTTCTATCCGTGTATATCCTTATTCAAGGTCCCTTCCCCGTCCCATTTCAGGTCATTCTATCTTCTCCACATCTCCCCATCCTCCCATGAGCAGGCAGTTCCAAGTTCCCAGGATTGCTTAGTTCAGACTCCACTCCTGGCAAATCCAATTTTCTACCCCCAACATCAAGACTGAGTCAGGTGTTGCTCTATGGGGAGTAGGATCCAAGGAGTCAGTCCAAGGTGTTTCCGATCCCAAGATGTTCAGTGGTTGTGGTTTGCAGCTTGGGCAGGCTTTGCTATTTTTTTTGTTTACAGTCCACTGATGAGTGAGTACATCCTCTGCTTATCTTTCTGGGTTTGTGATACCTCATTCAGTAGGATATTCTCCAAATCCATGCATTTGCCTGCAAATTTTAGGATATCATTTTTTTCTTATGCTGAGTAGTACTCCATTGTATAGATGTACCACAGTTTTTTAATCCATTCTTCAGTTGAGGGACATCTAGGTGGTTTCTAGGTTCTTGCTATTACAAATAATGCTGCTATGAACATAATTGAACTGATGCCTTTGGAGTGTGACTGTGCATCTTTAGGGTATACACCCAGAAGTGGTATTGCTAGGTCCTTAGGGAGATTGATTCTCTGTTTTCTGAGAAACCGCCATACTGTATTCCAAAGTGGCTGAAAAATCTTACACTCCCACCAACAATGGAAAAGTGTTCCCCTTGCTCTGTACCCTTTCCAGCATAGGCTGTCATATGTGTCTTTTATCTTAGCCAATATGACAGGTGCTAGGTGGTATCTCAAAGTTATTTTGATTTGCATTTCTTTGATGGCTAAAGCTGTTGAGCACTTTTTCTTTTTTTTCTTTTTTTTTCTTCTTTATTTTGTATTTAACAAAAAAAAAGTAACATGAATTTAAAATGAGGAAAAGTTAACAATAACTATGAACAGGATAAGAATCAAAAGCATGGCATATCAAGGGTGGTAATGCAAATAAGATTGCTACACATATATTTACTATGTGTTCAGCTTTCCCTCTGAAATTTTTTTTCCCATCCCTGTACATTCTCATTCAAGGTCCCTTCCCCCTCCCAACACATCTTGACATTTCTCTCCTCGGCAACTCCCCATCCCCTCCCTGGGCAGGGAGCAGACAGTCCTATGGTCCCACTGATCCAATAATGTTTGGATCAGTCACCACTCCTGGCCAAATCCAGTTTTGTCCAACCTCCCTCAAGAGTGAGTCTGGTATTCCTATAGTTGGAGTGGGGTTCAAAGGATCAGTCCAGGGTGTTTCTGATCCCAAGCTGTTCAGTGGTTGTGGTTTGTCGCTTGGGTATGTTTGGCTTTTTTTTTCCTGTTTGTTTGTTTAGAACCCACTAGTGAGTGAGTACATCCCCTGCTTATCTCTCTGGGATTGTGATACCTCGCTCAGGAGGATATTCTCCAAATCCCTCCATTTGCCTGTGAATTTTTGGATATCGTTTTTTCTTACTGCTGAGTAGTACTCCATTGTGTAGATGTACCACAGTTTGTTAATCCATTCTTCAGTAGAGGGACATCTAGGTTGTATCCAGGTTCTTGCTATTACAAATAATGCTGCTATGAACATAGTTGAGCTAATACCTTTGGTATGTGAATGTGCTTCTTTAGGGTATACACCCAGAAGTGGTATTGCTGGGTCCTTGGGGAGACTGATTCTTAATTTTCTGAGAAACTGCCATATTGCATTCCAAAGTGGCTGAACAAGCTTACACTCCCACCAACAATG
>PVIH01024381.1:0-22860 GCA_004025045.1 Sigmodon hispidus | reverse complement strand
GATGGCTTAGTGGTTAAGAGCACTGACTGCTCTTCCAGAGGACCTGAGTTCGATTCCCAGCACCCACATGGCAGCTCACAACTGTCTGTAGTTCCAGGCAAACACCAAGACAGATAAATAAATAAAGTTCTTTTTAAAAAAAAAAAAAAGAAAGAAAAGAAAAAGAAAGTACCAGCTCCTGGGAATTGTCCCCTGGCCTCTTCTACCCAGGCACAAACGTTCATACACATGCAAATAAATCAATTTAATAAACTAATTTGTTAAAGCACATTGCAGTTGTTCGAATCTATAATCCAGCACTGTGGAGGCAGAGAGGGAGTCTCAAGGGGGTGTGCTGCCTGCCTGCCTGCCTAGCTCCAGACACCAAGAGATCTTGTCTCATAGAAATAAGGTGGATAGTGGCAGACCTGATATGCTCTTTGGCCTCTTCAAGCAAAAAAAAAAAAAAAAAAAAAAAGTAAGACTTGGTGATGGCTTTAACATGGAATAATAAGCTGGGTGTGGTGGCGCACACCTTTAAAGCCAGCGCTTGAGACACAGAGGCAGGGGGATCTCTGAGTTGGAGGGCTCCCTGGTCTACAAACCCTGCCTTGAAAAAACCAAAATGAAAATAACCCTAACCCTAACCCTAATAAATACTTACTTTATTTTATGTGTGTTTTGCCTACATGTATGTATGTATGTATGTATGTATGTATGTATGTACACCATGTATATGCCTGGCGCTCATGGAGGCCAGAAGAGGACATGGGAGTTACAGGTGGTTCTGAGCCAACTGGTTTCTAGAACCCAAACCCAGGTCCTGTGCAAGAACAGCGACCGCTCTTAACCTGAGCCATCTCTCCAGGCTCAGAATTTTAAGTTCTGCTGTCAGTATATTTTAAAGAGTATGCAATTCACACTGAAATTTTCTTTGAAAATTCATAGGTATGAGAAAGATACTAAGAAGAAACAGACTATGAGGCAGCCAGCTTGAAGAGGCTATACAGGTTAAGGCTCCTAGTGCAGTGTCCCACACCGTGCTCACAGAGAATAACGCCTCACTACTTGTCTGTTGGTCTCCACCTCAAGACTCGCTTTATCCCTAGGTCAATCCTAGGCCTTACCAAGCCCACAGCAGGTGCTTAGCAGGAGATGATTCAAAGTCAGCAAAAGTATGGGCAGCTCAGGGTCTTGGGAAAAAATGCCTCTCACTTCAGCTCAACTGAGACTCCAGACTGTTTATCGACATCCTTCTGTGGGGGGCAGGCTCCTCATTCTTGGCACCGTTCTAGCCCAGACACAGGCTCATTTCATCCTTTTACCCCCGCATGCCAATGACCTCTGCTCTGGATGTCATTGAAAGGGTGAAGGGTCATGGATCTCCCCATGGCCAGGAATACCAAGCGTGCCATATCACATTTCTTCATACCAGCTCTCCAAGAGCCCTGCCCTTGCACAAGGCCTACCTTGTGTCCCAGCAGCTCTGCCATGCACTCAGTGTGTCCTTTCTCAGGGAGAGGCGGGACAGGAAGAGCTTGCTCTCAGAAACCCAGTCACAGTCAACCGCTGTCACCCCCTCAACACTGTACCCCTCTGAGCCCCTGCATCTGTCCCTCTGATCTCTGGCTGCCTTTTCCTCATCTCTGAGAAACAAATTCTATTCTTTGTTCAAGCCTGGCTCTTCCAAGGAGCCATCCCTGCACCCTGGAAAGAGTTCCTTGTGTCTGAGTCTGTGTTCACATCCTATCACTTCTTGTAATTTGAGCTATGGGGCCTCAGTCCAACACTGGGCATCAGATTTGCAGGGTGGGGGTCAGGAGAGTCGAGCTTTGATGGCTAGATCAGTCATCTGTAGCCAGGGAGCCTTGGGTAAGTTGTTTGGCTGCACTGGACCTCCTTGTAAAATTGAGAAAATAAAATAGGATAATTATGAAAATTAAATGAGATAATGCTCATTAGGCCATTAGCATGGTGCCTCATGCACATTAAAACTCACAATAAACGTTATCCATTATCCTTGCTCTGTTTTTCTTCCATTCCCATCCCCATCCACAGGATTCAGATAAGGCCTTGACAGCTTCAGTATCTAAAGGCAATTTTTTTTTGAAGGAAGCAGAATTTTATTGGAACTAACCTCTTAGATTCAAGATGTGAAAACTTTCCTCCTGAGAGACACAGCTCTGTTGAGAACATAGCTAAGAACCAGATCCCAAGAGAGGACCTAGGACAGAAGGGTAGAACTACCTTGCAAAAGTCATATGGAGAAGAAACCAACCGAGGGCTCATCAGCCAAGGAAAGTATCTGGAGGCTCCCAAATCAAACTAACAAGTACAGAAGCGGGGTGTTTCATTCTTGTTTGAGACAGAATCTCTCTACAGTTTGGGCTGGCCTGAAACTCTTTATGAGTCCAGGCTGGCCTCAAACTCACAGAGACCCTCCTGCCTCCCCAATGCTGAGATTAAAAGAGTGCATCATCACACCTGGCCTCAGATTTACTTTTAAGGGATGAAAGGATTTATTCTGGCTCATGGTTTGAAAGAAGATTCTAGGGCTGGAGAGATGGCTCAGAGGTTAGGAGCACCGCCTGCTCTTCCAGAGGACCCGGGTTCGATTCCCAGCACCCACATGGCAGCTAACAACTGTCTGTAGTTCCAGTTCCAGGCAAACACCAAGGCAATTAAATAAATAAATAAAGTTTTTTTTTAAAAAAAAAAAAAAAGAAAGAAGATTCTACTGTAGAAAAGTAGGCGTGGTGTTTTGAGTGTGGGGCCATTGATCACAGGGACAAATACAGACTAACAAGAGAAAAGGCACCAGATTTTTGTCAATATTGTACAAAAATTCATAGAAAAAAGGTGAAAAAGAAAGAGACTTTGGAGAGTCTATGTCCCCTTTAAGAAAAGGAAGAGAGGGGCTGGAGAGATGGCTCAGCGGTTAAGAGCACCGTCTGCTCTTCCAGAGGACCTGGGTTCGATTCCCAGCACCCACATGGCACCTAACAACTGTCTGTAGTTCCAGTTCCAGGCAAACACCAAGGCAAATAAATAAATACATAAATAAAGTTTAAAAAAAAGGGGGGGGCTGGAGAAATGGCTCAGAGGTTAAGAGCACCAGCTGCTCTTCCGGAGGTCCTGAGTTCAATTCCCACCAACCACATGGTGGCTCACAACCATCTATGATGACATCTAGTACCCTCTTCTGGCCTGCAGGCATGCAAACAGAACACTGTATACATAATAAATAAATAAATCTTAAAAAAAAAAAAAAGAAAAGGAAGAGGATTTGGACAATGGATGGTGAGAAGTAACTTGGAAAGGTATGAGAGCTAATGAAGCTGCATGCTACTTCAGTAAAATCTATTTGTGCAAATTCATCTTGAAGTTAACCCCTCCTTTGGGTAATAAGAGTAGCTTTTCTGGGGCTAGAGAGATGGCTCAGTGGTTAAGAACACTAGCTGTTCTTGCAGAGGACCCCAGGTTCAGTTCCAGCACCACATTGTGGTTCACAACATCCTTAACATCAGTTCAAGGGATCTGATGATATCTTCTGACTCCTTGGGTATGGAGTGGTACACAGACATATATGAAGGAACACTCATACACATAAACTAAAAAAAAAAAATTAAGAAATTTAAGAGTAGCTTTTCTACTCCAGCACTGGGGAGGCAGAGGCAGACAGATCTCCGAGTTCTAGGTCAGCCTGGTCTACAGAGTGAGTTCCAGGACAGCCAACTTCTACACAGAGAAACCCTGTCTCCAAAAACAAAGCAAAACAAAAACAAAAAGATTCTCTGGGTGTAGGGGTGCACATTAGAAGCCCCAACTATCTGGGAGTCAGTCTAACATGATTGCTTGAGCCAAAAAGTTTGAGACCAGCCTGGGTAACATTAGAACACTGTCAGAAAGGACAGTGACAAAAAAAAAAAGATGGAGGGAGGGAATTATAAATGTATAATTATATACAAATGTATATTACCAGGTTTACCTTCCTTCCTTTTAACAAGGTTTCTCTGTGAAGCCTTGGTTGTCCTGAAACTCACCCAGTAGACCAGGCTGGCCCCGAACTTAGAGTTCCACCTGCACTGGGGAAGTAGAGGCAGAAGAATGAGAATGCCAGATCATTCTCCACTGCACAGCAAAATTGAGGACAGCCTGGTCTACATGAGACCTGTTTCCAAAAGCTTAAGGGAGAAAAAAAGGCACTTTTCTCACTCTGCCACAGGGAAGGCACCTTCCTTGATTGGTAATTTATGCCTTGCTGTCAGGAGATAAAGACAGAGGTGATGACACGTGCCTTTAATCCCAGCACTCAAAGGCAGAGGCAAGCAGATCTCTCTGAGTTTGAGGCCAGCCTGGTCTACAGAGCTAGTTCCAGGACAGTCAGGGCTACATAAAGGAACCCTGGCCCCCAAACAAACAAAAGATAGAGAACTCTTACCATTTTTTGTTGATTCTCAGCTGCCTTTAGCTCACTGCAAAAATAAATTTAATTTGTGGGCAGTACATTCACTCTGACCTACAGCAGCCAGGACCAGAAATGTAGCAAGCCAGCAGCACTCTCCGTTTCCTGTGCCTAGTAGTACCCTTTCCAGAAAGAAACAATTTGACCATGGACCCAGATTTCCTCATGGAGAGAAAATTAGTATGCAGAAAGTAATAAATAGTTGAAGATTTCTCTGGCTCCTGTCCAGTTTTCCCTGAGGTCTGTTTGAACTTCCTGGGACTGTATTGCACAATGGTTAGATCCCCTTGTACTAAGTAATTCAAGTGATTCTGTTAATTGCAGTCAAAAGACTATTGGCGAGGATACTGTCTGCATTCACGACTTGTCCAAGGTCCCTTGGGATCTAAGCTACAGATTTAGCATTCTGGTTTCCATCCTGGAGCTCAGATCTTGAAAAGATATCGTAAGGCAGCTCCACACAGAATCTGGGCACCATCAGTGGGAGAATCAGCAGCATCACCCTAGTACTGTTCCAGGGCATAGAACAGAATCCATGCTGCCCACAGGGGTCTCTCCCAGAAGCACCAATAACAATGGCTGCCATTTATTCAGTGCCCACCCTGTATGAGGCACTATGTTATGTTGTATAATAATTTTCAACCTTTAGAACAACCAAGTTGGGATGCTGGGGAGATGGATAAATTGGTGAAGAACTCACTGCAGGAGCCTAAGGACCTGGATTCAGATGCCCAGTGTCAACATTAAAAAAAAAAAAAAAGCTAGGCATGGCATGGCAGCATATGGCCATGGGTGGGCAGAGACAGGAGGATCTCTCAAGCTTACTGGCTAGGTATTCTTGGTGAATCGGGGAACTCTAGATCCAATAAGAGACCCTATCTCAGAAAATAAGAGGGAAACCAGGCATGGTGAACATACCTTTATCCTGCACTCCAGAGGCAGAAGCAGCTGGATATCTCTGTAGGTTCAAGGCCAGCCAGAGCTACATAGTGAGACCCTGTCTGAAAACAAAACAAAGAAGTACAAAAGTCTTCTGTCCCAAGACTGCACTGCCACCAGAAGCCATCATCACATCAGGCTTCACAGAAACCAGTCTAGTGGCTTTAACCATCCCAGCTAGCCACGATACCATGGAGAGTGCTGGCCTAGCCACTGGGCCTCCTCCTGATGTTGGCTCTGGCTGTGGACTGGGAGAGTATCTGGTTGTTTACTAGGAATTTGGACCTTCTTCAGAGAAAAGCACAGATGACCTATTAGTCTAATTCAAGCACTTAGCAAGGGATGACTGTACCAGTCACACCCCCAGGCCCAGACTAATGGAGCCAAAGCAAATGGAGAGGCCTTGACTGCTCAGAAATCTCCCCGGGAGGAGAGAAAGAAGGAAGGTGGGTAGACCCTGTGCCCCCACTGGAGTTTGCAGGGAGGCAGCTTGGCTGAGCATTTCCTGGGCTGGGCGGGCTCAGGATACAAGAATATTCAGGGAGAGGCTTGCCTATTCCACCCACCACTCTGGCAGTGGTGTGTGTGTGTGTGTGTGTGTGTGTGTGTGTGTGTGTACAGGAACACACATTCACTCAAGGCAGAGGATAACTTAACAGGAGTTGGTTCTCAAATTCTACCAGGTGGGTCCCAGGGATCAAATTCAAGTTATCAGGCTTTTCAGGATGTAGCTTTAGCCACTGAACCATCTGTTCCTCAGAGGACTGGGGTTTGGTTCCCTCACATGGTGGCTCACAACTGCTTCAAAGTCTAGTTCCAGGAAGTCTGATGCCCTCTTCAACCACAGTGGGCACCAGACATGCATGCAATGCACATACATACCTGTAGGCAAAACACTTATACATACGAAATCAAATATTTTTAAGAAACAAAAACAGTGGCTGAGGACGTACTACAGTGGCAGAGCATTTACCTAACACACACACAGACACAAAAACACACACACACAGAGACACACACACAGACACAAACACACTCACATACAGAGACACACAGAGACACATAGAGACACACACAAACACACACACACAAACACAGACACACACACACACAATCTTAGATCAGAGAAAATGGAAAGTGCTCTGGTTTGAATCTGATTTGTCTCCACAGAAAGTTTTGTTGAAGCCCAATCTCCAAACTGTGAGGTATTCAGAAAGTGGAGGCTGTGCACACTCATCCCAGAACTCGTAAGGCAGAGGCAAGTGGATCTCTGTGAGTTTGTGGCTAGCCTGGTCTATATAATGAATTCCAGGACAGCAGGGGCTACATAGTGAAACTCTGTCTCTCTCACACACACATACCCCACAAAAAGAAAGTGGAAACATTCTAACTTTGGTATTTAGAGGTAGGACCTTTGAGAAGTGATCAGATGAGATCATCAAGGGAATGCCTTCATGGTTGGATACTGGTGGGAGAAAGAGACAGAGAGAGAGAGATTATAGATAGATATAGATTCTGTCATCAAAACCATTACCAGAAATAGTTTATTGGTCTTAAAACAGAATCAAACCAAATAAACCTCTTTTTAACAAAAATGGAATCTTGCTGTTAAACCCACGGTCTTCTTGAGTAACTTCCTGGTAGCTGGGATTACAGGTATGGGCCACCATGCCTAGAGAAACCTCTTTTTCCTTATAATTTACCAGGTCAGGAGCTGAAGATCATCCTCACATCTCCAACTACACGTGGGGTTGGAGATGAACCTTGGCTACAGGAGACCCTGTCTCAAAAACCAAACAAACACATAGCTCACTGGAGAGAGAGGCTTGCCACCAACCCTGACCACCTGAATCTGAGATCTGGGACCCACATAAAAGTGAGAAGTGTCTCCTTCCAATCATCCTCAGACCTCCACACATGCACCATAGCAAGTTTATTTGCTCACACACATAAAAAATTAAAAACACAACCAAATATCCATGAGTTGAGAATTGGTTAAACAAGCTATGCATATGAATGTACACTATACAAGACCATGGTGTGTAGCAAAGAGTACTAGGCTTCACTTAAGGTCCTTTCACAGGTCCTGTTTACAGCTTACACTTGAATGTGCAGCCCCACACACATATCAAAACATATCCCCAACCCTCATGTTACAGCTGTGCATGGAACATTCTGGAAGTTTGAGAGTGAGGACTTACAGATTCTCCTTTCTTCTTCAGAACTGTCTGTTTTGCCTGAACTGCTTCCTACAGCATACACCATTTCTTCTATGTGTTGGACACGATGCTCTGTACATGGTGGACCTCTTATTTCTTCTGAGGTGCAGCCAATGCTTCTGTGTGATATGCTCAGTAAAACTCAGAAAGACTCAGACCAAGATCTCACAGCTCTTGATGGACAAAGAACGTTATCAGTTACTTTTCTCATTGCTGAGGCAAAATGCTGGTCAATGACCTTGGGGAAGAAGAATGTATTTTGGCTCAATTTGAAGAGATGGAAATCCATCGTGCCAGCAGGAGGCTGTAACTCTATTTGACAGCATCAGGTTGAGAAGCAGAGATGGAGAGTGTCTACCTTCGGGTCTGCTGTAGAGATGCACTCCATCCAATTAAGCCCCACCTCTGAAAAGTTCTACTTCAGCAGACAGGAAGCAACTGAGGAGAAAGACCTCCATGAGCTTGAGGTCAGTGTGGGCTACATACATAGCAAGGGTCTGCTGGGACTTCATGCTCCATGAAGAAGTCCCCAAAAGAAGGTGGAGGCAGAACCCTGACAAATGCCTAAATGTGGAGTTCTTGGCCTAGTGTATTCAGGCCCTGAGTTTGATTCCAAGCTTCACCATAAAAAGAAAGGAAGAAGGGAAGGAAGGAGAGAAGAAGAGAAGCCAGCCATGGTGACCAACCCTGCAATCCTAGCACCCAGGAAGTTGAAGCAGGAGGATCTGTAACTCCCATTCCAGGGTGCCCCTTTCTGACCTCTGTGGATACTGGGTGTGCATGTAGTGCATGTGGTACAAACCACTCACAAGCATAAAATAAAAATAAATCCAAAAAACAATTTCAAATTACAACAGAAGCTGAAGTACATCATTGTGTGCTCTTAAGGACAGTATGTAGTAAATAGGATCTGGCATACACTTTAAGCTCAACAAATAAGGGCTGTTGTAATTTTTGCTGCATTTTTCACACTATTGTTTCTCCTGACTGAATTCTCTGTGTCTCTACTCTGGCACGAGAAAGAATTGAAAACCGTGACTCTCGCTACCTCAGAACCTCTTCCATCCACCACAGCATCTTACAAAGACAGGATTGAGTAGATGGCCTGTGAAAGAATGAATAAGCAAATACAGCTCTACACATACATTCTTCCAACTACTCTGCCCGAGAAAATGTTTCCTTACTCCAGGAGGATTAACCTCCCTGAGAGCAAGGAACATCCTCTGCTTCCTTCTGGGACAAATCAGAGATACAGGGTTTAATAAATGTAGCATCTGACAGAGGGCCTCAGTAGCCATAGTAGATTCTAGGCAAGATCCTGGAAACACCTTGGGTTGGGATGGATTCCACCTTTTATTTATACTATTTTTCTCCCAATTCTATGACAAGAGAGGCTGAGAGATCTGTCTGAAGTCACAGAGCAGTTAAGAGTTACTGTGTCCTGGGGCTGCAGAGATGGTTCAGTGGTTAAGAGTACTGATTGCTCTTCCAGAGGACCGGGGTTTAATTCCCAGCATCCACATGGCAGCTCACAACTGTCTGTAGTTCCAGTTCCCAGTTCCAGACAAACACCAAGTCAAATAAAATAAACAAAGTTTTAAAAAGAAAATTAAAAAAAAAGTTACTGTGTATGTCAGCACCCTCCGGGCCCTTGTGTATAAGATATACCACTATTGTGTATAAATTTACAATGGAAGAAAACAGGGAAAAATCTAAGTTTTAGGTCAAAATGTTTAATCATGATCCAAAGGGCTGAGAGACTTGGGAACAGCAGTTCAAGTTAAGCAAGACCCCAAGGCTCCTGATGCCCAAATGTTCAGGACTGCACAGCAGAGCATCAAGGACAGCGGGTTCTCACCTTCCACTCAGAGGGGATGAGGGGACGGGAACACAAGCCTTCCTGGCGAAGGGAATGTCTTTCTCAGCTGCCTCAGAACCCTGAGCTCTGCCTTCTTGAAGAGTGTAGAAGTGACTGATTTGTTAGGCTCTGAGTCATCCTGGGAAACAGGAAGAAGGGATGGGAGGGAGGGAGCAAATCACCTCCAGAATACTGGGGTGACAAAGTCCTAAGGGGGGACAGCCTGAGAGAGAAGGTAAAGGAGGTTTGAAAACCCAACCAGGATCTGAAGGTCACAGCCCCTAGTCCCTCCCAAGCCCTGGGAGCAGACAGGTCCAGGGTTGCGGTGTTGTGTACTGTGTTTTCTTCCAGAGGCTGTCATTTCCTCACCCATAACAGACTGCAATTCAGTCTGGGTGTGGTAGAAAGAACGAAGGACCCCGAGGAAGCCCAGCTACCCGAGGGTCTGAAGCAGAACCAAGGTAAATATGAAGAAAAAAAGAACAGGTAGCCTGGGCTGTGGTCTCCAAGCAGGGCTAGGGTTCTGTGGAAGAAATGGAATAGAGTCAGCCCAGAGGGCATCTTCTTTCACTTCAACCTCAGTCATACGACCTTCCCCTCCCTGTGATGTGTGCACTAGAGGTTTGTGTTATCCATGGCATCTCTCCCGCCTTGTGCCTTTGCTTGATTTGCATTTTCTCCACTTAGTGCAGTAGTTTCCTGAGGTACATGACAGACGAAGTCCTACCTTGTGCTGCACCACAGAAAAGGAAGAGTCCACCGGGTTCTGGAAGAAGAGTTGTCTGTGGAAATGCATCTTAGCTGCAATGGCCTCCGCTGAGTGCAGGAGAAAAAGCAGAGTGGAGCAATGAGTCAGGAAGTTTCTCAGACTCCCAAGTCAAGAAGAGGAATGTCATAGGTGCCTGGGATACAGTGGGCAGGTGGGTAGGGAATTGGGATCCTGACCCCTTCTGTTTGCTAGTTCAAGCTCTTGGGCTTAGACAAGGTGAACAAACAGCACAGGGGTCTTACTAGAAGTAGAAGGAGAGAAGGAGCAAAGGTTTTGATTGGACAAAGGATGGAGGACTGAGCCCAGAAGAGGGATGCTCTGACTAAAGAGATAGACAGGAGCCTAGTAGGCCACTCAGCTGACTCTGCCTCTCTCTTTGCCAGTAGGGGACCTGGCCACAGGGGCCATGTAGGAGCATACTCACTGAGGCAGGGGTTCTGAGAGAAGGACCTTTCCAGCTGTTCACACTCGTCCTGCAGGTTTCCACTGCCTCGGCAGGTGCAGCTCAAAGCAACACTAGCATTGAACTTGCTGATGAAGTTCGGGGTCATGGAAGTCCCTGTTGGGCAAAGAAAGGAAGGGGTTGTCAAGGTCTAGATGAATTCCAACTCCAGCATCCATCTTCTCCCACCTATCTGAGGACCGACCTCAGCATCACCCTGGGTGATGTCTCCAGTGCACTTACACCTCAGAGCTGACCACTCTACTCCGTACACGTGCCCCAGCCTCACCAATCAGCCCCACGTATGCCCGCAGACATTTGGATTGCTCAGTTGCACAAGTCCCTCGGATATCCATAGGATGACAGTGTGTCTGGAAATCCATCAGGCGTGATCTGGAAGAAAGGAAGTTTCCAGGGTCCCCATTGAGGATCTGTGTTGTCGAATGTTATTTTAGCTATGTAAAGATGTGTTACATCTGTTTATGCTGTGGAAGATTACTTTAACTGTGTAAAGATATGTTACTTTTGTTTATGCTGCATTTGTTTAATTATATAAAGATGTGTTGCATTTGTTGCACCTTGCCTGCCTAAGGCACCTGATTGGCTAATAAGGAGCTGAACAGCCAATAGCAAGGCAGGAGAAGGAAAGGCGGGGCTGACAGGCAAGAAGAACAAATAGGAGGAAGCGAGAGAAGAAAGAGAACAAGGAGAGAGAGAGAGAGACATACCCAGGGCCCAGACAGACAGACGGATACCGGAAGTAAAATATACAGAAGGAAAGAAAAGAAAAGGCCCGAGGCAAAGGTGGATAAGGTGAAACAAAGCTAGCCAGAGACGAGCCTAAGCTAGGCTGAGCATTCAAAACTAGTAAGTCTCTGTGTCATGATTTTGGAGCTGGTTGGTGGCCCAAAAGGAAAAGCCTGTCACAGATCTGGACTTCACCCTCGCTGTCCTTCAGCTGACCATGCCGGAAGGACATGCCAGCTCTTTTCCTACACTCAGGCCCACATCCCTCAGAGTTCAGTGAGGTCTCCCAAAGCCCCACAGCCCATTACTATGAGTGTGGGCCGCACAGCTGCTGGTTATATGTCAAACAGCTTCTTTCAAGTTGTCTTGACTGTAGAACAGACAGGACAGCAGCATAACCGGGCGGCTTTTGTGAGGATGAAACAGGAGAATGCATATGTAGCATTCCGAATAGTACAAAGCGCACATTATGTGTTTATTGAATGCCAGGAACTTTGATTATTAACATTCATCCTACATCAGGTAAGACGGCTGTCTTAGTTTCTCTTTCTGTTGCCGCAATAAAATTTAGGGACTTTATTTTATCTCACAATTCTAGGTTACAATGCAACAGAGCAAGGAAGCCATGGCAGCAGGAAAATGACTAACCACCATGAAAGTGGCTAGTCATGTCCACAGGGCAGAGGAGGGAGAGAATGGATGTGTGTGCGCTTGCATAGCTTACTTTCTCCATTTTTATATAGTTCAGGATTGGCTGTTTTTCTTTTTTAAAAAAAATATACTTATTTATTATGTATACAGTATACAGAAGAGGATACCAGATGTCATCATAGATGGTTGTGAGCCACCATGTGGATGCTGGGAATTGAACTCAGGACCTCTCAAAGAGCAGTCAGTGCTCTTAACCGCTGAGCCATCTCTCCAGGCCCAGATTGGCTGTTTTTCTAGAGCATAGGGTTCGATTCTTGACATCCACATGGTGGCTCACAACCATCTGTAACTCCCATTCCAGATTCCCTTTTCTGGCTCTAGGCATGTACATGGTATACATACATACATGCAGATAGAAAAAAATACATATAAAATCAAAACAAGTAAATCTTAAAAAAAATAAAAAAACCACCTAGCATACCAGTTATATTTTACTCATTTTAAAATGTGTGAGATAATAGTAATAGCTTCTAGAACAGTAACCACAGGTGCACAGAATGGTTAAAGACTGTGACAATCCCATCTTCCAATGCTAACTTAGAACTCTGACTTTGGACTGGTGTGGCAGTGCACACCTTTAATCCCAGGAGGCAGTGGCAGGCAAATCTCTGAGAGTTTGAGGCTAGCCTGGTATATGTAGGAAGTTCCTGACCAGCCAAGCCTACACAGAAAGATCCTATCTGAATAAGAAGAAAAGAATAAGAAAAAGAAAAAAGAAACGAGACTCTCTCCCTATACATCTTGAGCGCGTTATTTCACTTCTTTCTACTATAATTTGCTCATTTGCAAACTGAGCATTATACAAAATAGTAAAAGCAACCATCCAAAGGTGTCTTGTGATGCTTAAACAGGTAAATAAGTATTTAAAGCGGCAGCAAGTCTGTAAGAAGTGGCCGGACATGTCAGCATTATTACTGAAAGTTCCAAGTACAAGGATTTTAAAAATTCACATTTTTATTTTATATGTATGAGTGTTTGCCTGCATGTATGTGCACCATGTGTGCGTCTGGTGCCCATGGAGGCAGGAAGATGAACTGGAGTTATAGAAGGTTGGGAGCCATCACATGGGAACTGAATTGAGGCTCTCTGCAACAGCCTCAGGTGCTCTTTGTAGCTGAAACATCTCTCCAAACCTACACAACGACTGAAGTTTACGTCTGCTTGACTCAGAAACACCCTGTTCATACCAACCCTGCTTCCATAAGGAGATCACCTGTGAAGGGAGGAGCGTTTCATGTATGTAAAAACTCAAGACACAGGTGTGCCTAGTTTTGTTGTCTGGATAGGAATATGTCTGGCAGAGCATGCTCTCCAAAATAGTGACAGAATATTGAGCAATGTTTTAGCATATTTTAGCATATATTGATTATGCACAATAATGGGCTCTGTAATAAGACACAATCATAACACTTTCAATTTTCGTCTTTTCAAACTGTCTTACTATATTTTTCAAGATGGTCTTAAACTTCTGGATTCAGGCATCCTCCTGCCTCAGGCTTCTATGGTTCTATCTAGTTTTCTGTTAAAACTTGGATAACATTACAGATCTCAAGGGATTCTGGTCAGGGGTAACTTGCTTGGAGTGCTGGGCCTTCTGGGGAAGAGTAAATTCTCAGAGAATGCTAGTGCTCCTTAAGAATTTGAATTTAGGGGCTGGAGATATGGCTCAGTAGTTAAGAGCACTGACTACTGATCTTCCAGAGGACCTGAGTTCAATTCCCAGCACCCACATGGCAGCTAACAACTGTCTGTAATTCCAAGATCTGACACCCTTACACAGTTATACATGCAGGCAAAACACCAATTCACATAAAAATAAAAATAAATAAGTATTTTTTAAAAAAAAGAATTTGAATTTGGGGCTGGAGAGATAGCTCTTCTTCCAGAGGTCCTGAGTTCAATTTCCAGCAACCACAAGGTGGCTCACAACCATCTACAATGAGATCTGGTGCCCTCTTCTAGCATGCAGGCATACGAGCAGGCAGAACACTATACATAATAAATAAATCTTTAAAAACAAAAGAACTTAATTTTGATTTCTTTTTAATATATGTAATTAAGGTCTTACATAGCCCATGCTGGCCTCGAGTTCAGGACGTATATGAGGATGTTCTTACGTTGCTGCTCTTTTAACCTTGGCCTCCAAATGCTGAGCGTTCAGATATGAGCCACCATCCTGGCTTGAGATTTTATTTCTTTTTTTAATTACAAATATTTTCTTATTTACACGGGGAGTGGTTAGGGAGTGTACGGGGATGAGAAGAGAGCTGTCCCCAGTCACTTCTCTTCACTATACCACCTGTGAGACAGAGTCTTTCTTGGTTCTGCAGCTGTACTTCTGCCTGGTCCAGAGGCTTTGTAGAATCCTCCTGCCTCTCTGCTCTGGTAGTACTGGGATTACAGATGTGAACCACCACATCCCAGGCTTCCCAGCGCTTAGGAGGCAGAGGCAGGCAGATCTCTGCGTTTAAGGCCAGCATGGTCTACTGAGTGAGTTCCAGGACAGGCAGGATTATGTAAAGAGACCCTGTCTCACCAGAGAGAGGGGGGAGGGAGGGAGACAGAGAAAGAGACAGAGAGAGAAGAAAAGAGAAAAATGAAAACCCCCCCATCCACAACCTACTCAGTGGAAGGAGAGAGTTGACCTTTGACCTCCACAAGTGCACTCTGACTCCTGAGACTGCAGGACTACCACACTACATAAATGAATAAATAAGTTACAAAACAGGTTTTCTGTTTGTTTGTTTTTGTTATTTTTAGGCAGAGTCTCAATTTGTACTGATCTGGAACTAAGGAAGCTGACCAGGCATGTAGGAGGAAGAGGAAGAGGAAGAAAAGAGTTCAGGGCTATGTGAGATCTTGTCTCAAAAAATAAAAGTGTCAAGGCCAGGAGTGGTGGGGTGTCTTTATAATGCCCTGCACGCAGGAAATCAAGGGAGAAGCTTAGGCTACTTAATGTAGTGGACAGCCTGGGCTACAGGAGGGAAAAGGGAAGGACCCTAGGGAGGGTTTCACAGAATACCCCCGGTAAAACAGCCAGCGGGCTCTCTGTTCCCGGGGAACAGATGCAGAAGGATAGCCAGACCCAGATAGAGCGGTGTACCACATCCCTGCCCATCCCTGCCCGCCCCATCCCTGCCCGCCCTGCCTGCCCCATCCCTGCCCGCCCTGCCCGCCCCATCCCTGCCCATCCCTGCTCCACATCCTGCCCATCCTGCCCGCCCTTACAGGCACCTGCACAGAGGGTCCGCGCGGCAGAAGCTGCGAAGATCCAGGCAATTGGGGACCTCAGAAGGGAGGGCACAACTGGGGGCGATGGTGTTCCGCCGGCGCTCCCCACAGCCCACATCTTCAGGTCTGCAGGGACACAGCAGCAGAGCCTGCGCATGGGACTCGGCCGCCTTCTCAAAGAAGGAGCGCAGTCGAGCCAGGCAGAGGTGGCGCTGGCAGCGGGCCCCCGAGCACGCCTCCCCGTAGGCCTTGCGTAGGCGGTCACACTTGGAGTTCAGAGTACAGAGCGTAGCCAATCTGAGGCAGAGGTCCGAGTCTGTGCAAAGAGAAGCACCAAGTAAGTGACCAGCTGGAGTCTCACGAGGAAGCCTAACAACCCCGAGGTAGCAAGTAGTTGAGGACGCAGAATGGAAGAACTGTCCTGAATTAACACTTCTCTCAAAAACTCTATCTTTCCCTGCCCCTATCTGGCCTGGAAAACTCCAACTCCTCCTCCTCCTCCTCCTCCTCCTCCTCCTCCTCATCATCATCATCATCATCATCATCACCACCATCACCACCACCACCATCCAAATATCTAAACACTCACTCTTTTATTTACCGTCTGAGCAGGAGGCAGCTCAAATAAATAAAAGAGGTTCCCTGAGCCTATGCAGTGAGACTTGCAGCACTCCAGAGAATTTTCCAACTCACAGGATGATGCAACCAAATTCTGCTTAAGTTTGACTGGGGCCTTTCTAGTCTGGTTAGGGTTTTGTTAGTTTGTTTTGAAGGGGTATTTTTTTTCTTTTTATAGTTCTGTGTGTGTGTGTGTGTGTGTGTGTGTGTGTGTGTGTGTGTGTGTGTGTAGCTGGAGGCTGACATGAGGGAGTTGGTTCTCTTCTTGCACCCCATGGGTCCTAGGTAGTCAGATTGGCAGCAAGTGCCCTCACTCACTGAACCATCTCATCTCATTTGTCCTGTTTTTGAGACATGAACTCATGCAGCCCAGACTGGCCTGGAGCTCAGCATCTATCAAGATGACCTTGAACTTCTGATCTTCCTCCCACTCTAGCTCCCAAGGTGTGAACTACCTGTCCATCTTTCATTTATTCTATTCAGTGTTATGTTACTTGCCCATCTTTCATTTACTGATTCGAATATGAAAGTTCTCCCATGTTCTGAAATTTTATAAACTAGAATGATATATATGCATATGTATGTTGTTGCTACTTCCCAAAACAGGGTTCCACTGTGTAGCTCTGGCTGTCCTGGCACTTACTCTGGCCAGCCTTGAACTCAGAGATCCCCCTGCTGCTGCCTCTCAAGTGCTGAGATTAAAGATGAGCGCCAGCACTGTCCAACTAGAGTGATTTTTTGATGTATGGAGTTGTGTGGCTAGGCTTCATTACATGTTGTGTACACACCACTGAGCCAAAGCCCCATACTCCTTTTAATATTTATATGAACAGAATATTCAAACAAACAACCAACCCAGAATATTTCAGCTGGCTGTGATTTTTATCAGATTATTTACTGATTCCTCCTAATGGGTTTATTATGTACAAATTTCCCTTCAAAATTTCAATTCTAATAACATAATTGACTCTACTGTAAAACTCAATGAAAAGTTCTAATTCTTTAGCTGGGTGTGTAGCACAGATCTATAATTCCAGCACTCAGGAGACATAGGCAGGTAAATTTCTGTGAGCTTGATGTCAGCCTGATTTGCATAGTGAGTTCCAGGCCAGCCAGGACTACTCAGTGAGATCTTGACTACAGATCTTGGCTTAATCAACCCATCTACCCCCAAAACATATAAATGTTCATATATAAAATATATGTAATACAAAATATAAACATATATATTCATATATAAAATATAATATATGTAATATAAACATGTGTTTATATATAAAATATAAACATGTATGAACTATAAACATACATATGTTTGCTAACACACACATTTGTAGTAATTCTTCCAAGCATAGGAGTATACTCCTAATTCTAGCACTTAGAATCAGAAGAACAAGAGCAAAACCTGAAGGCCAGTCTAGGCTACGTAGCAAGACCCTATCTCAAAAACAAGAAAAATTCTAATTTTAAAAATACAGAACCAACTATACAGTAAATCTTACTTGTATCTTAAAAACTAGATATATATTAACATATTCTTCATTATTTTGATTTGTTTTTGCTTATTTAGATAGGGAGCCCAGGCTGGCCCTCTCTGTAGCTAAGGACAACCTTGAACCTGATTATCCACAGTTCTCAACCTCCAGACATGCATTTCTGTATTCTTTCTCAATCAGTTCACAGTCTCTTCCCCCAAGGCGGGGATGTGCATTACAGCCCTTACTGGGCTGATAGCTCCCACCCAGAATGACCTCTGTGGGGAATGAGATGCTCGAGACTTTCTTTCTGCCCAACTTCTTACGCATCCCATTAGAATGGTTAATAACAAGCAATTTCCTAGTCCTTAGGGACTTCTGAAAAAAACTACTTCCCTGGCCACCTTAAATGTGAGTAAATACTCCATTTCAGCGTGTCTTCTGCGCTCACTTGCTGCTCCCACACACCCTTCCTGAGGACCAGTGACCCTAATGGGCTCTGAAGGTTTCCCTAGTAACTGTTGCTTTTTAATGACTCCTGTGAACACAGAGCATGCACCACAGCTCAGACTTCCATCCAGACACAGCAGGCAGAAACTCTTCCCCAGAGCCACCCCCTGCCTCCCAGTTTACACTGCCCGTCAGAGCAAAGGCCCAGCCTCTGCTCCCATCCTGGGCTTATCCTCTACACCTGATTTGAGCATGTCCAGCTTCCTGAGATTCATCTTCCAGGGTTTGCTGGTCACTGTGTCTTCATAGGGCGAGACATCCAGCTCATAGTCACCTAGAGAGAATGGGAGCATGAGAATGTCAAGGACACGCACTGGTGAGGGGAACAGAGAGGGCTGAGGTTGCTGGCTCAGACTGCAGGGCCTTGTACAGCAAAAGAAAAGACACAGCCTCATGCCTAGGGGGCTGCAAGCTGTGCAGATGAAAAGAATTCAGAGATTATGCCCATGAACAAATATATGAAAGCAATTAAGAGCTATTATTTGTTGGGGCTGGAGAGATGGCTCAGAGGTTAAGAGCACTGGCTGTTCTTCCAGAGATCCTAAGTTCAATTCTCAGCAACCACATGGTGACTCACAGCCATCTATAATGAGATATGGTATCCTCTTCTGTATACTATATACATAATAAATAAATCTTTAAAAAAAAAAAAAAAAAAGAATTGGGACTGGAGAGATGGCTCAGCGGTTAAGAGCACTGACTGTTCTTCCGGAGGACCTGAGTTCGGAGGACCACATGGCAGCTAACAACTCTCTGTAATTCCAAGATCTGACACCCTTACACAGTTACACATGCAGGCAAAACACCAATTCACATAAAATAAATAAATAAATATTTATTTAAAAAAAAAAGAATTAAGAGCTATCATTTGTTAAGCACATTGGATCCCAGGCTCGCTCGCTCTCTCTCTCTCTCTCTCTCTCTCTCTCTCTCTCTCACACACACACACACACACACACACACACACACACACACACCCTTCATTTCATTCCTCCTAAAGGTCTGAGTAGTCGAAGAAACTGAGGATGAGAGGTTAAGTCACTTGTCACTTGCTTAGATTCACATTAGCTTAATAAGAAGGGGACTAGGCTAGGCGCGGTCATCCACATCTTTCCTCACAGTACTCTGGAACAAAGCAGCCAGATTTCTGTGAATTAAAGATTAAAGGCCAACCTAATCTAGATATTGAGTTTCATGGCAGCCAGAGCTATATAGTGAAACTGTCTCAAATAAAGGGGTGGCGAGTGGGGTAGAATATAAAATCTACACTGATCTCAGAATTTCTGCTCCTAAGTATAGACATTCCCAGTGGGCACACAATCCAGCAAGGAGGTGCTTTCTTGATTTTTCTTTTCTTTTTTTTTTTTAAACTTTATTTATTTATTTATTTATTTGCCTTGGTGTTTGCCTGGAACTGGAACTACAGACAGTTGTTAGCTGCCATGTGGGTGCTGGGAATCGAACCCGGGTCCTCTGGAAGAGCAGATGGTGCTCTTACCTCTGAGCCATCTCTCCAGCCCCTTTCTTGATTTTTCTTGCCATTAGGGAAGGTCAGAAATGGACTGTGTTCTAGCCTGACCACTGGCTGCAGAGACACATGATACAGCACAGAAATGGAGTTGGGGCCAGGGACTGAGCTGGACCAAAATGAGAAAACCAGAGGAAGGAAAGTCACAGTTACCCCTCCAGTCATCCTGTGTGGCTACAGACTCCTGAGGGCATTTGCTAAGCATGGTGGGTGTTCAATAAATGCTACTTAATAAATGTTGGGAGCTGGGATACTGCTCAATTGTTAGAATGTTTGCCTCGTGGACTGGAGAGATGGCTCAGCGGTTAAGAGCACTGACTGTTCTTCTGGGGGACCTGAGTTCGATTCCCAGCATCCACATGGCAGCTAACAACTGACTATAATTCCAAGACGTGACACCCTTATACAGTTATACATGCAGGCAAAATACCAAAGCCCTGGGTTCAACCCCCAGCCCCAACAATAAATTGGGCACAATGGCTCCTGCTTGTAATGCCAGCATTCAGGGAATGGAGTTCAGCTGATCAATAGTTCATGGTCATACTTGGCTATACAGCAAGGTATTAGCCAGCCTGGGTACACTAGACCCTGTCTCTAAATCAATCCCATTGGAAGAAAGAGGTGTGCATGCTGGCGTCACCCATTAGGCCTTTGTAAATGCATCTTGAAGACCGTGAGCATGGGTGTCAGAGAAACAGAAGAGAAGGAACCTTAACAAAGGAAGGCCTGGGAGCCCGTAAAGGGAAGCAGAAAGTGGGAGAGGCCCAGATGGCTCATGGGAAAATCAAAAGGAGACACAATTAGAATGAGGGGTGGGAAGCAGGAACAAAGAATGTAGGAGACGGTGTCACCACGTCCGGTTACTGTCCCATCACCTAATCCCGTCCCACCTGTTGCCATGGACTCCACGTCCTCGTGAGAGGAATACACATGTACAGCCCACTGGTGTCATGCTTGGCCATGTAACTTGCTTCAGCCTATGGAGTTTCAGCTAAAATGATGTCAATCACATGTGAGCAGAAGTTTAGAACCATCACGTGGTTCTGCTGCTCCTCGTTTCTCTCTGCCAGCTTGTGTTAGTTCCGCCCGTGAGAGCAAGCACACACTAACAAGGCCACACACTAGAGTTTATTTAAGAGAAGAGTCCCAGGCGGCTGAAGAAACAGAAGAGCGAGAAAGAAGTCAGGAGACAGAGAAGAAAAGGGCCGGAGCACATGCTCGCAGACGCTTTTAAGGGAAGGGGCGTGCACGGGTATGCGTCATGGGTCCAGGGAGGTGCTTCCGGGTCCAGGGAAGGGCAGAACTAACAACTTGGATCCTGCTTATGGAGACGGAAGGTGGAGCAAAGTCAGCTGATGGAAGCCAGCCTCAGATGTGAAACACAAGCAAGAGACACAGTTTCCTTTTTAAAAGCCAGTGGTCTGGAGGAGGGTTTGGAACTGCAGTTTAGCCTAGCCAATCCTCCCTCCCTCCCTCCCTTTTGTTTTTTCAAGACAGCAGAGGCTGGTGGATCTCTGAGTTCAAGGCTAGCCTGGTCTACCAAGTGAGTTCCAGGATGGCCAAAGCCACACAGGATAATTTTCTTAGGGAGAAAAAACTAAATAAAAACAGATCAGAAATTTCACAATTTACAGGATTAGGGATGCAACTTTCTCTCCTATTCAGACACGGAAGGTAAGGCTGGGAAAGATTCTGAATTATAAAGTTGATCATAACTCAACTGGGAAGAAAGACATGGGTGCCCTGCTGGTTGTTGGGATTTCTCCATTGATGAAGGGGGTTAGCAGTAAATCCTGCCAGATGGACAGAGGGAACAAAATTAGAGCAGGGACCTATTGAGCAAAACCATGGAGGCCTGACAAGGACAAGGGACTTTTAATTAGGCCTAGAAGGAAGCGAACATCTTAAATTGTGGGGAAGGCTACCGGGCTCAAGAGATGACAAGCCAAAGATATAAAAAGCAATTATGTGTTGTACAGCCAAGAGCTAGCCGCCCATATTAAAAGAGACTATGAGATCTAAAATCCCCAACATCCTCCAGGAAGGAAGCAGGCTGAGACTATTGCTCAGTCCCCAAGGAGGCTGCAGTCTCCAATGCCAATTTTAAACATGGCCAAAGAGAATAGTAGAAAGGCAAGAACCTGGCAGAGGGCTGGGCCAAGAGTCCTACAGACCACTGGACAAGGTAACTGCACCCCTGAAGCAAAGGGAACATCTCTCTTTCCACATCAGTTGTGGGTCAGTGTGCCCTGTGCCTAACAGCCTCCCCTTTCTGAGCGTTATTTGGGTCTTGAGTCTGTTCCTTATCAGGCACCGAGAATGTACAGAGGGCACATGACGTCTTTTCAAAGTATGGGTTTCTAGATCAGAAGGAGCCAGATCTAGACCCAGTAGAGAAGATTCCATGAGCCAGGACATTTGCCTGTGTTCTCTACATTCAAAGGCTGAGGGCAGGAGGACACATCTGAGGCCATTCTGTGTTTCATAGTAAGACCCTTGAGCAAAATTGTAAGTGTCCAAGTATTAGAAGAAGGTGTCAGATTCCTTGGAACTACAGTCACAGATAGTCATGAGCCACAGGCTAGGTGCTGGGAATTGAACCCGGTCCTCTTAACCACTAACACATCTCTCCAACCCCCTCCCCACACCACCCCTTGCTTTGTTTTGTTTGTTTGTTTGTTTGAGACAAGGCCTCTCACTGGCCTGGGACTCACCATGCAGGCTCAACAGTCTGGCCAGCACACCCCAGGAATCTGCCTCTCTGCCTCCCCAGCACTGAAATTACAAATATCACATGCCCATTTGTTTTGTTTTAAAGTGGGTTCCGAGATTAAATTGGGTGTTGTATGATATTATTTTAAGATATGTTGCTTTTGTTTATGTTGCATTTGTTTAACTCCGTGAAGCTGTGTTACTGTGCCTGTCTAGAACACCTGATGGTCTAATAAAGAGATGAACGGCCAATAGCAAAGAAAGAGAAAGGGTAGGCGGGGCTGGCAGGCAGAGACTGGATAAAAGGATGGAGAACTCTGGGAGAGAAAAAAAGAAGAAGAGGAAGAGGAGGAGGAGGAGGTGGCCTTCAGGGGCGGGCCAGCCACCCAGCTATACAGCCAACCACAGAGTAAGAGTGAAAGGAAGATTACTGAAGAGAAGGGAAAGGCCCAAAGGCAAAAGACAGATGCAATAATTTAAAAAAAGCCGGCTAGAAACAAGGCAAGCTAAGACCGGGCATTCATAAGTGATAATATATTTTCGTGTGTGATTTATTTGGGAGCTGGGTGGTGGCCCCCCAAAAGAGCAAAAACAACTAACAACACTTAAGGTTTTATGTTTGCAGGGTTGACTGAGCCACTCCCTGACTGACCCCTT
>PVIH01024380.1:8505-22964 GCA_004025045.1 Sigmodon hispidus | reverse complement strand
AAGAGACCTTGAATAAGGATATACAGGGATGGAAAAAAAAATTCAGAGGGAAAGCTGAACACAAAGAAAATATATGTGTAGCAATCTTATTTGCATTTCCACCCTTGATAAGCCATGCTTATGATTCTTATCCTCTGTATAGTTATTGTTAACTCTTCCGCATTTTAAATTCTTTTTACTGTTTTTTTTTTGATAAATATAAAATAAAGAAGAAAAAAAATAAAAATAAAAAAAAGATTAACTCAAAGAAATCAGCAACCCTTCTATACACTAATGATAAAAGGGCTGAAAAATAAATAAGGGAAACATCACCCTTTATAATAGGCACAAATAACATTTAATACCTTGGAGTGACAATAACCAAGGAAGTAACAGATCTATCTGATAAAAACTTTAAATCACTGAAGAAAGAAATTGAAGAGGATATCAGAAAATGGAAAGCTCTCCCATGTTCCTGGATGGGTAGGATCAACATAGTAAAAATGGCAACCCTACCAAAAGCAATTTACAGATTCAATGCAATTCCCAACACAATTTTAACAGTCCAAGAAAGAACAACACTCAATTTCATGTGGAATAACAGGAAAGCCAGGATTGTCAAAACAATTTTCCTCAATAAATGAATTTTAGGAGGCATCATCCTCCTAGACTTTAAGTTATACTATAGAACTACAGTAATAAAAACATACTTGTGGCATAAAGGCATAAAAACAGACTTGTGGATCAATAGAATCAAATTGAGGATCTGAGCATTAACCCAAAAACCTATGAACACCTAATCTTTGACAAAGATACCCAAAATAGTCAATGGAAATAGAAAGTATCTTTAACAAATGGTATTGGCATAAATGGATGATAGTGTGCTGAAAACTGCAAATAGGTCCAAGCCTGTAACCTTGAACAAAACTCAAATCCATATGGATCAAAGACCTTAATATAAACGCAGTCACAGTGAACATGAAAGAAAAGAAAGTGGGAAATACCCTCCAACACGTTGTCACAGGTGATCACTTCCTACATATAACACCAGTAATACAGACACTAAGAACAACAATAAATAAGTGGGATCTCCCGAAACTGAGAACATTCTGTAAGGCCAAGGACACAGTCAATAAGACAAAAAGACAGCCTACGGAATGAGAAAACATTTTCTACCAACCTACAAGTGACAGAGGATTGATCTCTAAAATATATAGGGAACTCAAAAAACAACAGCCCTAAACCCTTAAAAACCCAATTAAAATATGGGGTTCAGAAATAAAAAGGGACTTCTCAGCCAAATAATTAAAAATGGCTGAAAGGTACATGAAAAATTGTTCAACATCTTTAGCCATCAGAGAAATGCAAATCAAAAGAAGTTTGAGATATCTTCTTTCACCTGTGAGAATGGCCAAGGTTAAAAACACAAAAACAGCCAAAGCTGAAGAGGATGTGGAGCAAGGGGTACACTCCTCCATTGTTGGTGGGAGTGTAAACTTGTTCAGCCACTTTAGAATTCAATATAGCAGTTTCTCAGAAAAATGGTAATCATCTCCCCAAGGATCCAGCAATACCATTATGAGGCATATACCCTAAATACACACATTCATACCCCAAAAGCATTAGCTCAACTATGTTCATAGCAGCACTATTCATATAATAAAGAACCTGGAAACAACCTAGATGCTCCTCAACTGAGGAATGGAATAACTGTGGTACATCTACATAATGGAATACTACTCAGCAGTTAGAAAAAAATGATACTCTACAATTTGCAGGCAAATGGATGGATTTGGAGAATATCCTCCTGAGCGAGGTATCACAATCACAGAAAGAGAAGTAGGGGATGTATTCACTCATTAGTGGTCTTTAAAAAAATATATAAAAAGAGAGAGATGTCATTGTACACAAGAACTCAAGACTAGAACATAGCTAAATGACACAGTGCCTGACATCTGCATTGATGGCTTCTGGCCAGAGGGGTGGGTAAGGAAAGCCATATTTTCTTTAATGTTCTGGCCAGAGTTTAATTATGCTCCTGTAAGCAAATGACCAGCATGAATGTGTGATTTTGTAAATGGGGAGATCATAAGAGTGGACAAGATTATGAGAGCTCTGATATCTGAGCTTGATGGGGTGCATGATGTAAAAACACCAAATAATTAATATATATGTATAAAATATGTATATATAATATATATAAAAAAATTTAAAAAGATATACTATGAATAATATCAGGGTTTCACTGGCTTTGTACCTTCTAAGTGCTTGGGTTTTTTTAAGTGTTATAGAATAATATGATATATATTTGTCTTAGTTTTTTTAAATTATACTAGAATTCTGTAGTAAGTTCATATTTTCTTGTGCTTGTTTTAGTTATTACTATTTGTTGGTTTTAGTATGGAGTATTTTATTAGTATTTTAAGTAATTCAATGTTACAAAGTACGCATTTGTTCAAATCATTCATTGAATTTAGGTATATTTTTACTACCTAAAATTCACCAGTTTATTTTAGAATCTTCAATTTATAAAAACAAATTTATAAAATATGTCCTTATGATTTTGGGGAATTTTATTCATATCTATTATAATGTTTGTGTTTCAATTTCTAGTTTTATTGACATAGGTCTTCCGTGTTTTTGTTTGTTTGTTTAATTTGGTTAAGAATTTGACATTTGTGTAATCCTTAAAGAAATAATAATAAAATACTTTGTATAAAAGTCTTACAAGGTTGAAAAGATATTCACATATTCAAATTCCTTGTCATAAACGTGTTTCATTCTATTTGATAGAAAAGTTTCTTGTAGGTTCATAAAGAGAATTTAGAATGATGTGAGCATTCTGAAGTTGATCTTCACACAAAAGTCTGCTCTTGATTTGTATTGAGCATAGCAGGTACTTTTACAAGGCTACAGTGAGTGAAAAGGAATAAGGCCAATAAACTTACATTTCAGTTCAAATTATTCAGTTGAGATGTAGTTCTATCTTGTCACTTGTCCCTTGCCTAGGAATCTCTTTAATCTTTTATGAAACTTGACTCATGAGCTATAATTTTTACTTACATACAATAATAATAATAATAATAATAATAATAATAAATTTTTAAAAAAATATTTAAAGCAAGCTGAAGATTGTGTAAAAATAAATTTTAATATACATTATAAGAAGGTTATTAAAAACAGTCATTTACAATGGAAGACTACTGAATTCATGCATGAGTGTGGACTTCTTGAAGATAAGTTATCTTTAGATATAAGTAAGACTATGATTTTTTTTTCTTTTTTAGCCATTGTCTTCAAAAAATGGTTAAGGAATATTAATGAGACTCTATTGTGGTTTCTGAGACATCTGACAGGATTCACTTGCTGGAACTGTCACTGGTAAGAGGTTTTGACACCACTCTAGGGAGCTGAGCTTCTTTCACATCTTTTATAGATCTTCCTTCATTTCCAGCCTGTGTCATTTAGGATTTTGCTTTACAAAATGGCTATACTTAAAAGACTGAAAATCGGTCCATGTTTTGAAAGACTGTCTCACAAACAGAGAATGTAGCTCATTGGAAATTTGGCAGCCTGAACTTAACAAATGGCAACACTCAAATGATGAGGACACATAAACCATGTGTCAACTGCCTCACACATTTCATTTTGTTTCTTTCAGTGGGGCAGCAAGCAGTGTGTTTAGAACTCTGGCTCTGGCCTTGGGCAGATGGGAACATCAACTGGAGTTCTATCCCACACTCAGGGCATGGTCCTCTGAGAGTGATGAGGATCTCTATCTAAGTCCCCATTATTCCATTGTGAAGCCTCTGTTACACCGTGTTAACAAAGAAAAACTGCTAGACAAAGCCCTTGGTACTATTGCTGGGGAATTTGAGGATCCATAGAGAATCCCTTCTATGGGGGTTCTTAGTCTTGTAATAAATAGAGTCAAAAACTAAGTCAAGGACCATTTGGAAGAGTTTGAGAGAAAAACAGCAGCCCAGATAAGCTGAAATTCTTGACAGCTACCCGGAAAAAGGAAATGAAAAAGAGCAAGTAATCCATGCCTCTTTAGTTAGTGTCCAAGGAAGCAAGTTCACCAAAGAAGCTGCATGACAGAAGCAAAAAAGGGGATTCCAAGAAAGGGTGTTAATGTACAGATGGCTGAGGAAGTTATTATCATAATTATTCACTCTGTAAAACTTTTATATATGAAAATGAAAATATGATAATATTAAATACATTTTTCCCACCAACTCTTCAGTATTTGCCCAGCACATCAACCTCTTGTTTATAACTTCATTTTTTATAAACAAAGGATAAATAAACATCAATGAAGGAGTGGTAGAAAGAATTCAAAAGGCAGAGAATTGGAAGGGATATTATGAAAGGCTGTCTTGTGGATGTAACATGGTCATTATACTCATGAGCTCACAGAAGCTATGGAAGTCTGCAATATGTCAGGTCAATCAAGATATAGCTTCCTAAGAAATGGCCAGTACTTCAAAGAAGAGAAGCAGTTAGTGAGCTGAGAGAATCAGACCAAGGTGGTGGCCCTGGAGGCCATTGTTCCTTTATGGACATTTATAAAGCACCTACCTACCTCTCCCACACTTGTATACTATCAGCCCTTTTTATGCATAAAAGAAGCCCAGTTAAGTGTGTGTGTGTGTGTGTACTGCAGCAGATGTGTGTAAGTCAGAAGATAACCAGAATGAGCCAATTTTTCCATCATGTCAACCTTGAGAATCAAACTCATACCAGAAGACTTGGTTTCAATCCAAAAAAAAAAAAAAAATACAAAGAAAGAACTCACAGCACAAGTCTCACCTTAAAGGGAATGAGACCATTTATTCTGGAGCAATTTTAAGTGATTGTGTCCAGGAAGCATAAATTTAGGTTTCCCCAAATTCAATGTTCCAATGTGGAAGCTCTTTCAGAAAGCTCTATGGTATCACACAATAAAGAAATAAACAAAGTCAGATTAAGACAAACTTCAATACATTTGTGGGTACATCAGGGAAATATTTATAGAAAAATGGAAGTGAGATTATAGATAGGCCCAAGATACTATCTAATTAGGTTTTTAGTTTGAGGGTTGATAGAAGCTGGTGGTCTACTAACTTAATAGAATATGTCTGACTATTAGTCACAAGATGGTAGTTATGACATAGAGGTTCACAGAATATCTAATGATTGGAAATTAGATGGAGACAGGGTAATTAGCCTCTAGAATTGCAATAATCTCACCTCTCCTTATCAGTGCAATTTTAACAAATCAGTCTTTGCATAGATATATACATATATATATATATATATATATTTCCCGCCCCCCTGGGGAAATCTACTTCACAATGGAAGTATCTTACCAACAGAACCACCTAGGAGAGCCCATGCTGATTACTCTTATATGTTAACCTTGATGTAACTTTTGTTTTTAAGTATCTACTATACTGCCACGGAATGGAGTCTTGTGTGTGTGTTGTACTCTTGTGAACATGTATGCATGTGTATGTTATGTGTAATATGTATGTGATATACATATATGTGGTGTATGTTACATATGTGCATGTGTACCTGTGTGTACATTACATTTGGGTTTTGGCACATATGCCTTTTTGTGTGTGTGTCTAGGTCAGAGGACAATGTTGAGTGTCTCTCTCTACTATTCTCCACCTTACTATCTAGAATGTGGTCTATTGCTGATTGACAAACCTGCATATCATTGCTATCATCATATCCCTGATTGCAGGTGCCCGACAACATGCCTTGATTTTTACATGAGTTCTGGGATACAAACTCAAGTTTTCATGCTGATGGAACAAACACTCTACCCACTGAGCTATCTCCCAAGCACACCTAGCACAGTGACTTCTATAGAGCACAGGAAGCTCCAAGTCAGTGTTAGGTGTTCCTCCTAATATTAACAGTCTTATTTCCACTTCACACAAGCTTCAAGTCCTCAAGCCTATTCAATTGTTAGTGTCATTATTTCATATTTTTTCTTTTTTTGTCTTTGACACAGTTTCTTTCCTATCTCTGAACATCTAATTTTAACTTTCCTAATAATTCTTAGATAATCCAGGGATGAGTCTTTCATCATGAAAAACGAGGCAGAAAGGAGGAACATGGTACCAGGAGAACCAAATCAAGTTCATGTCATACTGTTCTCTCTACATTTTTGTGTATTCTAATTTTTTCATATTAACACACTTAGAAATTTCTTAGTTATGGTTTTATATGTAAGACATCCTTCATGGGCATTTTAACAGGAGAGACTTCAGGTAAAAGATTATTTCTTGTTCACTATAGCCTAAAATATTAGTGTTGGTATTATTTAGAATAATAATACACAAATAGGTTGATGATTAACTCATTTCTGAGATAAGTGACTAGCTCTTTCTTTTCAACTTGATTGCCTAGACACTGATGAAAAGATTTCTTCCATCTGTGAGTCAGATGAGCAGGGCAATCTAAATGAGAAAGCATTACTGAAATAAAGATGAAAGAAAATGAAAAAGTAATTTGTGTGGACAATACATGGAAAGTAATTCAGTCAGAGACAAGAAAGTACAAAGGTAGCCTGATGAGAAGGATTATATGAGGGGCAGGGAAGCGTCTAAGGTACAATGAGTGGATGAGCACTACACTAGAGAAAGTGATACCAGTTGTAGAGAATATTATACACTTGATAGCAATGGAGCTATGTTTTTTTTTTTTTTTGTGACATAGAAAGTAACAGCAGGGGTTTTAGAGCAAAGAGATAAAATACACTGGTTTGGATTTTTTAAATTGTATACTTTCTAAGCATGTAGAAAGTTAATAAAGGATAACAGTTTATTCTTAAGTTGTACTGAATGTATAGTCCTTATATAATTATTTATTTATTTTAAACATGATTTGTTATTCTTTCTTTGGAAATTTAACATCATGCAGCCTAATTCCTCTCATTTCCCAGTCTCTCTGTATCTGCCTTTCACCCTTGTAGCTTCCACCCAAAGGGAAACTAAAAAATAACTAATAAAATTTAAAATGCAAATAAGAATATTAATTGATAAGCAAACTGAAAACAAAACAAAAGCAATAAACAAAAGGAAAAGCAGCAAATACACAAAAAGCAAACAAAGAAGCCCATTTTACTTCAGGGCTCCTCCTTCCTTTCCCACCTCTTACCAAAATCAGTTCCTCCCTCATCTAAGTGGCCTTAGCAGCTGCTATGAATCAGGCACTAGAACCTTTTGTCAAAACAGCTTTCTTTGCAGTTATTTATTGTGCAGTGTTCTTGGTCACCTTCAAAGCCACTAACCTCTGGTACACTGTCAACACTGGACCTTCACAGAAACTCTTCTTAGTTATCCTGCTGTTGCCTTGAGTCATTTAGACCTAGTATCTATAATCAGCTCTTTCATGTGCTGTAGCAGCTCATAGATGAGGTAGATGTTGAAGAGTTGCAGCTCAAAGCCCTTGCTGTGTGCCTAGGTGGATGCTGAGTTGGTGAATCTAGGTTGCTGTGTATGTGAGTGTGTGTGTATGTTTGTGTATGTAGGGGTGTCTGCTCTTCTACATGGAAAGGGACAGTTCTCCCATGCCATACATTGACACAGACCTTAGCTGTAGTAGAGTCATGAATCCAGACATGTCCCTTGGCAGCAGTGGTGGCTGGTTGGATAACACTTCGGCATGGGTGGCAGTACAGGCCACTCAGATTGACATGGTCCTGACTGATAGGAGCTCATCCCTCAGGCCCTAAAATGACCACAGGTGGTAGCTAAGACACCAGGCATCCTTACATCCTTTAGTGATAACAGGAGACATGGACATCACCATAGACCATGAGTGCCTCAGGGCTTCAGACCCAGACATGGCCCTTGACAGCAGCTCAGGCCCAGATGTCACCATGGCCCAGTGTGACATATCGGTGTATTTCTCACCTCTTGCAACTCTTCAGCATTGCATCTTTCTGCAGGACCTGAATCATTATTCCTCTCTCCCATGCTCCAAAATCTCAACATATTTGCTCACCATAAGGGCATCCTACACCTTGTGATTTCTTCTTTCCTCCTACATCAAGCAGTCCCAGGTGGTCATGTATGTGTCTTTTCCTCATTGAGTAATAATGGACAATGTGCTGGAGGCTTAAGACACTGTGTTAGGTGGGCCACAATGGTAAATATAAAAAGTTGTGTGCAGGTGTGTGTGTGTGTATGTGAACAGTACAGTAATGATAAAGGTTAGAAACTATCCTCAATGTCAGTTCTTGTGCAACTTTTATTATTTGTCTATAATAGTGTATCTCACTAGCTTAGAAATTTACATGTGACCTGTAGCTTGCCTGCTTGGGCCCTGGCTCCAGGACAGTCTGTGTCATCAGACATGGACTAAGGACTTTGAAACTCCAACCACTCTATTCATAGTAGAGTCAGAGATCGAACAAAACTCTTGATCAGAAGAGACAAAAGACATAAAAGCCCTCTGACTACAAGCTGACAAAGTGTGAACCACCAAAGCAATGGGCAAAAGCCAGTGCAAGAATACATATAACAATATAAAAAACAACAAGGCAACACCAGAAGAAATTCATGGTTATACAACTACAAAACGTGAACAGAGCAATGAAGAAGAGACAGAAGGAAACATAAGCAAAAACAACTTTATGAAGATTATTGAATACATCAAAGATGATATGAAAAATTCCCTTAAAGAAATAAAATACTAACAAAAAACTAGAAGAGATGAACAAAACCTTGAAAGAAAAGCAAAAAAAAGGAAAATCAAAAAAAGGAAAGAAACATTTCAGAAACTAAAAAGTGAATTTGAAACAATAAAAAAGGTACAAAATGAGGCAAAATACAAAGAGAAAATCTGAATAAAAGAGCTGGAAATACACATACAAACATAACCAACAAAATCCAAGAGATGGAAGAAAGAATCTCTGAGGTAGAAGACTCAATAGCCAAAATAGACTCATCAGTCAAAGACCACATGAAAACCAAAAAAGCCATAACACAAAACATCCAGAAAATTTGAGACACCATGAAAGACTAACCTAAAAATAATAAGAATAAAAGAAGGAGAAGAATACTAGCTCAAAGGTACAGATTATGTGTTCACTAAAATCATAGAAGAAAACTTTCGTAACATGAAAAAGGGAAATGCCTATAAAGATACAAAAAGCTTACAGAACACCAAACAGATTTAACCCCCCAAAAACAACTGCTCATTACATAATATTTAGGCCAAAAACATACAAAACAGAAAAAAATTTTAGGAACTGCAAAAGAAAAGGGCCAACATACCTATAAAGACAGACCCATCAGAATAACACCTGACTATTCAATGGAATAAATGAAAGCAAAAAGATCTTGTTCAGAAGTTATAGAGACACTAAAAGAGCATGGCTACCAAACTAGACTACTATACCTAGCAAAACTAGCTATTACCATAGATGGAGTAAACGAGATACTTCATGAAAGAGTCAGACTTAAACAATACCTATCTACCAATCTGGCTCTTCAGAAAGCATTAGAGGGAAAACTCCAACTAAACGTCCCAGATATACCCATGAAACCAAAAAGAAAATTAATTATTCCATAGAAAAGAACCCCTAAGGAAAAAAAAATATACAAACTACCATCAAAAATAACAGGAAATATCAATGAGTGGTCACTAATACTACTTAATATCAATGATCTCAATTCACCTAGAAAAAGACACACACTAACAATGGAAGCCGTTCTTCTGCTGCATACAAGAAACACAGCTCAACCTTAATGACAGACGCAGGATCAGAGTAAAGGTTTGCAAAAATATTTTCCAATCAAATGGCCCTAAGAAACAAACTGGTGTTGCCATCCTAATATCTAACAAAATAGACTGCAAACTAAAATCAATTTTAAAAGACCAGGATGGACATTACTTATTCATATCAAGGAAAATTGATCAAGATAAGATTTCAATTATGAATATTTATACCTCTAATATAAGGGCACATATTTATGTAAAAGAAACACTACTAAAGCTCAAATCCCACATCAACTCTCACACCCTAATAGTGGGAGACTTCAGTACCCCACTTTCACCCTTGGATAGGTAGGTCATCCAGACAGAGATTCAACAGAGAAATAAGGTATCTAACAGAGGTTTTGATGCAAATGGATTTAATAGCTATTTATAGAAGCTTCCACCTAAACACAAAGGAATATACATATTTCTCTGCACCACATGGAACTTGCTCTAAAATTGATCACATAATTGGTCACAAAGCAAATATCAACAAATACAAAAAAATGGAAATTATCCCTTGTATCATAACAGACCACCAGGGCTTAAAGTTACAGTTTAACAACATCAGATTTCATAGAAAGCCTACCAACTCATTGAAACTAAACATCACACAATTGAATCACCTCTGGGTCAAGGAAGAAATTAAGAAAGAAATCATAGTCTTCTTAGAATTTAACAAAAATTAATCCACAACATGTTCAAATTTGTGGGATACAATGAAAGCAGTCTTAAGAGGAAAATTCATAGCACTAGATGCCTATATGAAAAACCAAACTAACTCCTACTCTGGAGAACTAAAAGCACAGCTGAAAGCCTTAGAACAATTAGAAGCAAACTCACCTAGAAGGAGTAGACAGCAAGAAATAATCAAACTTACAGATGAAATCAATACAATTGAAACAAAAAAATACAAAAATAAATGAATCAAAAAGTTGGTTCTTTCAGAAAGTCAACAAGATATAAAAAAACTCTTATCAAAACTAACTAAAAGACAGATAGAGTATCTGAAACAATAAAATCAGAAATGTAGAGGAGGACATAACAACAGACCACAATAAATTCTAGTGAATTATCAGGTCATATGTTAAAATTCTATAATCCACAAAAATGGAAAACCTAGAAGAAATGTACAGCTTTCTGGACACGTAACATTTACCAAAATTAAATCAAGATTATGTTACATACCTAAACACCTCATAACCATGAAGGAAATTGAAGCTGTCATTAAAAACCTCCCAAGTAAAAAATGTCAAGACCAGATGGTTTGAGTGCACAGTTATACCAGATATTCACAGAAGAACTATTACCAATATTTCTCAAACTGTTTCACACAGTAGAAACTGAAGAAATATTGCCAAACTCTTTTTATGAGACCACTTTTGCCCTAAAACCAAGATATGCTAGGACACAACAAAGAAGGAGAATTAAAGACCAATTTCTGTCATGAATATTGATGCTAACATTCTCAACAAAATTCTGGCAAATCGTACACAACAACATATAAAAATTATCATCCGCCATGATCAAGTAGGATTTATCCCAGAAATGCAGGGATGGTTCTACATATGAAAAACAATAAATGTCATCCATTATATAAAAAAAAAAAATGAAGGAAAAATACCACATGACCATATCCTTAGATGCTGAAAAAGCCTTTGACAAAATCCAACACTCCTTTATGATAAAAGTCCTGGAGAATCAGGAATACATGGAAAATATCTAAATATAATAAAGGCAATTTACAAGAAGGCGACAGCGAATGTCAATCTTAATAGAGAAATCTCAGAGCAATTCCACTAACATCAGTATTAGACAAGGATGCCCTCTCTCCCCTTATCTACACAATATAGTTCTCTAAGTTTTAGCTAAAGCAATAAGAGCAAAAAAGGAGATTAAGGGGATACAAATTAGAAAAGAAGAAGTGAAACTATCTCTATTTGCAAATGATACGATTATATACATAAGTCCACAATATTCTACTAGGGAACTTCTAGAGCTGATAAACATATTCAGCAATGTAGCAGCATATAAGATTAACTCAAAGAAATCAGTAGCCCTCCTATACACTAAATATGAAAGAGCTGAAAAAAAAATAAGTGAAACATCACCCTTTATTGAAGGCAGAAATAGCATTAAATACCTTTGAGTAACAATAATCAAAGAAGTAACAGATCTATTTGATAAAAACGTTAAATCATTGGACAAAGAAATTGAAAAGAATATCAGAAAATGGAAAGATATTAAATGTTCCCGGATAGATAGGATCAGCAAAGCAAAAATATCAATTTTACCAAAAGCAATATACAGATTCAATGCACATCTCATCAAAATCCCAACACAAAATTTTACAGACCTTGAAAGAACAATACTCAGTTTCATGTTGAATAACAGGAAAGCCAGGATAGCCAAAACAGTTTTACTCAATAAAAGAACGTCAAGAGGTATCACCATCCCGACTTCAAGTTATACTATAGAGCTACAGTAATAAAAACAGCCAGGTATTGGCATAAAACAGACTTGTGGATCAATAGAATTGAAGTGAAGATCCTGATATTAACTCAAAAACCTATGAACACCTAAACTTTGACAAAGAGGCCCAAAACATTCAATGGAAAAAGATAGTATCTTTAACAAATGGTTTTGGCATAACTGGATGGAAGTGTGTAGAAACCTGCAAATAGATCCAAGCCTGTCACCTTACACAAAACTCAAATTTCTTAACATAAACCTAGCCACAATGAACCTGAAAGAAAATAAAGTGGGAAATACCCTCTAACATGTTGTCACAGGCGACCACTTCCTAAATATAATACCAGTAACACAGACACTAATAATAACAATCATTAAGTTGGACCTCCTCAAACTGTCTGTGAGGCAAAACGGCAGGCTACAGAATGAGAAAAGATTTTTACCAAATTTACAAGTGACAGAGGACTGATCTCTAAAATATATAGTGAACTCAAAGACTAGAGTCCAAAACTTAGAAGAACTCAATCAAAAAGTGGAGTTCAGAACGTAAAAGGGAATTCTCAGCAGAAGAATTACAAAAGGCTGAAACAGTAGAAAAAGTGCAAGGTAACTTTTGCCATCAGAGAAATGCATTGAGATACCACCTTAAACCTGTCAGATTGGCTAAGAGGACAGCCTATGCTGGAGAGGTTGCAGAGCAAGGGGAGCACCCCTCCATTGTTGATAGCAATGTAAACTTGTTCAGCCACTCTGGAATGTATTATGGCTGTTTCTCAGAAAACTGGGAATCAATTTCCCAAAGATCCCGCAATACCACTACTGGACATTTACACTAAATATGCACATTTGAATTCCCTAGGCATTAGCTCAACTATGTTCATAGCAGCATTATTCATAATAGCAAGAACCTGGAAACAACCTAGATACTTCTCAACTAAAGAATGTATTAACAAACTGAGGTACATCTACACAACGGAGTACAACTCAGCAGTAAGAAAAAAATAATTTCCTAAAATTTGCAGGCAAATGGATGGATTTGGAGAATATCCTCCTGAACGAGGTATCACAAACATAGAAATGTAAGCAAGGTATGTACTCATTAGTGGACTTTAAACAAAAATCTATGAATGCCTAAGTTGCAAACCACAACCATTGTACAGCTTGGGATCTGAAATACTTTGGACTGGCACCTTTGAGCTCATTCCCTCCAGAGGAACACATGACCCAGTCTTGATGTTGGATGAGGAAAGTAGACCTGCCTGGATTGGATGCTGTACTTGGGACCTTGGGACCTTGGAACCTCCTGCCCTTGCTGGAGAGGAGATAAAGTGATGGGGAGAAGAGTGAGTGTTGTGGAGGTGTGGGAGGGGGAAGGGAGGCTGAACATGGGGATACATAGATAAAAAATATGACTTTATGCATAAAATTAATTAATTAATTAAAAAATAAAAATGGAACTTCGCCAGGTTGAAGACTAGGGTGTCTGGCCCATCAGCATCCAGAGATCAGCCTGTTTCTGTCTCCTCTAACCTTTAGTAGGATTATAGTTTTACACCAATGTGACTGTTTTTAACAGAAGTTCTGGGGATAAACACACTTTTAGAAATTATAAGATAGATCACATTACCAACTGAGCCCTTTCCTCAACTCTCAAATAACTTTTAGTTGATTTAGTTCAGGACCTCTACTGCAATAAATGTCACACTGCATTTGGCTTGTAAGGACCATATGCCTGAATGCAGGACCACTACTTTACTCTTGGTATGCCCACAGTTGCAAGAGTTGTAGTGGAAACCTATAGCTATGATAGCAGAGGCAGAGAAAAGGAAAAAAAATATAAACACTTGTTTTCTACTTCAGGAGCAAATAAAGGCTGATGTAAACAATGTATTCCAACAAACCTTGACTTAGAAATTTGGTACAGATTTTGGTAGACACAACTGGTCATTTTTACAAAATGTCAGTCTGCTACTGGATAAAATAGATAAAGTTGGAGGCATTTTAGTTTATATAAATCTCCATGTTGGAAAACATACAAGAATGTTGTCATGAGGAATCATAAAATATACTGGATATGTCATAGGGTATCATAAAAAAATGTTTAATTGCACTGGACACCTGACAAAATTGGGTATCATATCAATCAGCAAAAAAAAAAAAAAAAAAAAAAAAAAAAAAAAAAAAAAAAAAAAAAAAAAAAAAAAAAAAAAAAAAAAAAAAAAAAAAAAAAAAAAAAAAAAAAAAAA
>PVIH01024379.1:9184-22967 GCA_004025045.1 Sigmodon hispidus | reverse complement strand
AGGAATACAAACCCCAGAATCATCCAGGTCTACAACTCCCACAATCCTTGAGGACTACAAATCCCAGAATCCTCCAAAACTACAAATCCTAGGATCTTCCAGGACTAAATTCTCAGAATACTACAGCGCTACAACCACCCAAATAATTTAGGGGTTCATTTCCCAGAATCCTATAGGCCTAAAATCCCTATGATCCTCCTGGACTACAAATCCCAGAATCCTTGTGAGGTACAATTCCAAGAATCTTCCAGAGCTACAAATTGAAGAAACCTCCAGAACTACAAATCCCAGAGTCCTCCGGACTACAATTTCCAGAATCCAACAGGGCATCAATTAACAGTATTATCCAGGACTACAAATCCTAGGATCTTCCAGGACTACAATTCCCAGAATCCTGCAGAGCTACACATACCACAACCCTCCAGGGGAACAAATTCCATCAGGTAAATGACACCATTCCAGGGTCCTTCAGGACTATGAACACCATAACCAGGACTACAAATCCCAGAAATCTCCTGGACTACAAATCCCAGATTTCCCAGGGATAAAATCCCAGAATTCCTCAGGGCTACAATTCCAAGAATCCTCCTGGACTACAAATTGTGCTAACAATTTACCGTAATGTCTCCAATAGACGCCCTCCCAACTTACCATATTGTCTCTAATAGACACTTTCACACTTTACCATAATCTCTCTAATAGATGCTCTAAAAATTACTGTACTGTCTGTAATAGGCGTCCTTGCAATTTATCCTAATATCTCTTATAGAGGAACTGGAAATTTACCGGAATGTCTCTAATAGTCTCATTTGGAATTTACCGTAATGTCTCTAGTAGGCGGCCTCAGTTTCACATCACATCTCTAAAAGTCACACTCACCCATTACCGTAATGTCTCTAATAGACACACTCACACCTTTCTGCATTATTTCTAATAGCCACACTTGCACTTTGATGTAATGTCTCTAATAGATACCCCTGCAGTTTACCATCATGTCTCTAATAGATGACCTCAAAATTTACGATAATGTCTCTGTAGAAGCCCTCGCACTTTACCATAATATCTCTAATAGACTCCCCTGCAATTTAACATAATGTTCATAATAGATGCCCGCACATTACCATAATGTCTCTAATCGACGAAGTTGCAATTTACCATGATGTCTTTTATAAACGCCCTCACACTTTGCCGTAATGTTTCTAATAGAAGACTTTGCAGTTTACCATAATGTCATATATGGACGTCCTTCCAATTTACCATAATGTCTCTTATAGACAAACTCGAAATTTACCTGAATGTCTCTAATGGTCCCCCTTGGAATTTACCACAGTATCTATAATAGACACCTACGCAATAATAGATGCCCACACATTACCGTAATGTCTCTAATAGATGCCCTCACGAATTACTGGGATGTCTTTAGTAGATGCCTTCAAAATTTACTCTAATGTCTCTAATAGTCGCCATCGCAATTTACGGTAATGTTCATAATAGATGTCCACACATTACCATAATGTCTCTAATAGACACCCTCACAAATCACTGTAATGTCTCTAATAGATGTCCTTGGAATTTGCCATAACGTCTCTCATAGATGAACTCGAAATTTACTGTAATTTCTCTAATAGTCCCTTTTGGAATTTACCTTAATGTCTGTAATAGACACTCTTACATTTTACTATAATGTCTCCAATCGATGCCCTTGCACTTTAATGATTCTAATACATGCCCTCGCACTTTACTGTAATGTCTCTTCAGATGCCCTCCCACTTTATAGTAATGATTCTAATAGCAACACTTGCACTTTACCATAATGTCTCTAATAGATGCCCCCACAAATTACTGTAATGTCTCTAATAGATGCCCTCACAATTTACCATAATGTCTCTAACAGATGCCCTCACACTTAACCATAAGGACTTTTAGACACCATCAAATTTTACTGTAATACTTCTAAAAGACACCCTCACAATTCACCATAATGTCTCTAATAGATGCCCTTCCAATTTACAATAATGTCTCTAACAGATGCCCTCGCACTTTACCATAATGTCTCAAATAGTCACCAACACATTTTCCTATAATGTCTTTAATAGACGCCCTCACATACTACTGTAATGTCTCTAATAAATGCCCTCAGTTTATTGTAATGTCTTCAATAATCCCCCTCATACTTTACTGTAATGTCTCTAATAGTCCCTTTTGGAATTTACCTTAATGTCTGTAGTAGACTCCCTCACAATTTGTATTCCTGGAAAATTATAGGTTTTCTAGCCCTGGAGGATTCTGGGAGTTTTAGGCCTAGAAGACTGTGTGATTTTTAGCCCTGGAGGATTTTGCAATTTGTAGCCCTGAAGGATGGAGGGATTTTTTGTCCTGGAGATCTCTCAATTTTTAAACACTGGAGGATTTTTGGGGGAATGTGGGATCTTTAACCTTAGACGACTCTGGGAATTTTAGTTCTGGAGGATTCTGGGATTTGTAGTTCTGGAAGATCCTAGTATTTGTAGTCCAGGAAAATTCTGGGATTTGTAGACCTGGAGGATTCCGGTATTAGTTGCAATGGAATTATAGAATATTTAGCCATGGGGTATTTTGCAATTTATAGTCATGGAGTATTATGGGATTGGTAACTCTGGAGGGTATCTAACTGTAGGGGATTCTGGGATTTTAGGCCTAAAGGATTCTCAGATTTGTTTTTTGGGAAAATTCTGTGATTTGTAATGCTGAAGGATTCTGTATTTTATTGACTTGGAGGATTCTGGGATTTTCCATCATGTCTCTAATAGAGGTCCTCACACTTAACCGTAAAGTCTCTAGTAGACACACACACAACATACCATAATATTTCTAATAGATGCCCTCACTATTTATTGTAATGTCTGTTATAGACCCTCTCACAATTTACCATAATTTCTTTAATAGACCCCTCACAATTTACAGTTATATCTTTATTAGTGGCCATTTCCCTTTACTGTAATGTCTCTAAGAAACACCCTTGCAATTTACCATAATGACTCTAATAGATGCCTTTGCACTTCCTCATAATGTCTCTAAAAAATGCCCTCACACTTTAATCTAATGTCTCGAAGAGACACACTTGCAAAATACTGTTATGTCTCTAATAGATGTCCTTGCAAATTAATGTAATGTCTCTAACAGATGCCCTTGCACTTTACCATAATATCTCTAATAGATGTCCTTGCACTTTACTAACCAACTCAAACCTATTAACTAACCCTTATGTATTAACCAACTATAACCTACTAACCACAACACACTAACAAACCCTAACATGTAACTAACCCTAACCTACTAACCAACCATTACTCACTAACCAGTCATAAACCACTAAATCTAACCCAATAACCAACCCTAAGCAAATAAGCCTAACTCAATAACCAACCCTAACCAACTAACCAACCCTAACTCACTAAACAGGCATAAACCACTAACACTAACACACTAAACAACACTAACCAACAAACCCTAAACCACTAACCAACCCAAGCAAACTAATAAAACCTAACACACTAACAAACCCTAACCAAATATCCCTAAATGAATATCAAACCCTAACCTAATAACCCTAACACACTAACCAACCCTAATCCAATAACAAAATCTAAATAACAACTCGGAAAATGAATTATATATGACATTTGAATGGATTCACTGAAACAAATATTTCACAGGATTATCTAAACCTAAAAGTATCAAACAGGTGGTTTGATTCACTAGGAAGTAAATTGTATATGACATTTGGATGGATTCACTGAAACAAATATTTCAATCAATAATTTGAACCTAAAAATACCAAACTCATGGTTTGAATCCCTAGAAAGTGAATTATATATGACATTTGAATGGATTCACTGAAACAAATATTTCAATCAACTATATCAACCTAAAAATATAAAACACATGGTTTGAAACATTAGGAAGGAAATTATATACGTTAATTTAATTGATGCACTGAAACAAATATTTCAACCAATGATCTGAACCTAAAAAATCAAACAGGTACATTTGCATCATTTGGAAGTGAATTAGAGACATTACAGTAAAGTGCAAAGGCATCTGTTAGAGACATTACAGTAAATTGTTAGGGTATCTACTGGAGCCATTATGGTAAGGTTTGAGGGAAACTTTTAGCAATATTATGGTAAATTGTTAGGATGTCTATTAGACACATTACAGTAAAGTGGGAGGGCATCTATAAGACACATTAGGGTAAAGTACGAAATGGTCTATTAAAGACATTATGATAATTTGCAAGGGTAATCTTCCTCTTGTTCATACCCCAGAATCCTCCAGGGCTACAAAGGCTACGATTCCCCAGGACTACAATTCCCAGAAATCTCCTGGTCTACAATTCCAACAATCCTGCAGGGCTACAAGTTCAAGGATCCTTCGGGACTACAAATCCCACAATCCTCTAGGGCAAAACATCCCAGGTTCCTCCAGGACTACAATTCTTAGAATTCTCCTGGGCTACAAATCCCAGAATATTGCAGAAATGCAAATCCCAGAAGCAACATGGCAAAAAAAACTACAGAATTTTCCAAGGACTACAAATCCCATAATTCTGTAGTACTGGAGGATTCTGGGATTTGTAGTCCTGTAAAATTTGGGATTTGTAGTCCTGGAGAATCCTGGATTTGTCACCGTTTGGATTCTAGGTTTTGTCCCTCAGGAAAATTTTGGGATTTGTAGCTGTGTAGTAAGTTGGGAATTTTAGTCCTGGAGGATTTTGAGATCTTAGTCTTTGAGGATTCTGGAATTTTTAGTTCTAGAGGATTCTGGGAATTGTAGTCCTGTAGGATCCTAGGATATGTAGCCCTGGATGATTGTGGGATTTGTAGCCTTAGAGGATTCTGGATTAAGTTGCCCTGGGAAATCGTGAAATTTTTAGCACTGGAGTATTTTGGCATTTGTAGCCATGAAGGATTCTGGGATTTGAACCCCTGGAGGATTATGGGATTTGTCCCTCTGCAGGATTATGAGAATTTTAGTCCTGGAAAATTTTGTGATTACTTTTTTGCCATTTTGCTTCTGGGAATTGTAGTCCTGGAAGATTATGAAATTTGTAGCTCTTGAAGATTTGGGTATTTGTAGTCCTGAAGGATTCTGAATTTTGAACCAAAGGAGGATTCTGGGACATTTACCCCTAGAGGATTTTGGGATTTGTAGTCCTGGAAGATTATGGTATTCAAAATCCTGAAGAATCCTGGAATGTTGTCATTTACCTGAGGGAGTTTGTTCCCCTGGAGGATTGTGGGATTTGTAGCTGTGCAGGATTCTGGGAATGATAGTCCTGGATGGTCCTAGATTTTGGAGTCCTGGATAATACTGGTAATTGTTGCCTGGAGGATTCTGGGATTTGTAGTCCTGGAAGATTCTAGGATTTGTAGTGCTGAAGGATTCTGGGATTTGTACCACTGGAGGGTTCTGGGATTTGTAGCCCAGAAGTATTCTATAAATTATAGTTCTGGAAAATTCTGAGATATATATTGCAGAAGTACTCTGGGAATTGTAGTCCAGGAAGATCCTGGGATTTGTAGTTTTGGAGGATTTGGGGAATTGTAGTCCTTGAGGTTTGTGGGAATTTTTTATCCCTGGCAGATTCTAGGAAACGTATTCCTGGAGGATTATTGGATTTTTTGTGCTGGAAAATTTTGGAGTTTGTAGTCCTGGAAGATCATAAGATGTTGTATCCCTGGAGGATTGGGGGATTTGAATCACTGGAGGATTCTGGGAATTGTAGTCCAGGAGGATCCTGGGGTTTGTAGTTTTGGAGGATTCTGTGATTTGTATCCCAGAAGTATTATGGGAATTATAGTCTGGGAGGATTCTGGGATATGCAGACCTAGAGGAATTTCAGATTTGTAGTAATGAAGGTTTCAGGGACATCTAGACCTGGAGGATTCTGGGAATTGTAGTCCTGCAATATCCTGGGTTTTGTAGTCCTGGAGGATTCTGGGATTTGTAGTCCTTCGGGATTCTGGGATTTCCATGTTTTATTTCTGCCTCACGCCAGTGTCGCGGATACCGCCGCCGATGCACCTGTGTGAACCTCCCGCAGCCATTTTTTATAATAAACATCACGGTATAATAAAAAAACGCCGCGTGTTTTTCCCTCCCGTCTGTGGTTTGCCCATCACGGATCACGTGTTCATTCCCGTCCCTGTGTCCTGGGTCTCAGGTGTTATTCTTGTGCACTGTGCAGGGCCCCTCCAAGTATAGGACTTTTAGTCCTGGAGGATTTGGGATCTGTAGTCCTGTGGGATCATGGGAATTGTAGTCCTGGAGGATTCTGGGATTTGTAGTCCTTCAGGATTCTGGGATTTCCATGTTTTATTTCCACCTCAAGCCAGAGTCACGGATCCTGCAGCTGACACACATGTTTGAACCTCCCGCAGCCATTTTTAATAATAAACATCACGGTATTTTCTGCACTCCATGTTCTTCCCCTGTGTCTGTGGTTTGCCCATCACGGATCACATGTTCACTCCTGTCCCTGTGTCCTGGGTCTCGGGTGTCAGTCATGCGCACTGTGCGAGGCCCCTCCAAGTATAGGACTTTTAGTCCTGGAGGATTTTGGGAATTGTAGTCCAGGAGGATCCTGGGATTTGTAGTTTTGGAGGATCCTGGGATGAGTAGCCCAGAAGTATTATGGGAATTATAGTCTGGGAGGATTCTGAGGTACGTAGACCTGGAGGAATTTCAGGTTTGTAGTATTGGAGGTTTTCAGAACATATAGACCTGGAGGATTCTGGGAATTGTAGTCCTGCACTATCCTGGGTTTTGTAGTCCTGGAGGATTCTGATATTTCAGGCCTTGAAAGATCATGGAATTTGTAGTCCTGGAAGATTTTGGGATTTGTAGCCCTGGAGGATTCTGGGAATTGCATAGCAGTAGAATTCTGGGAATTGTAGTTGTGGGAAATTATGTGAATTGTCTTTGAAGAGGATTCTGGGATTTGTACCTGTGCAGGAATCTTGGGATTTGTAGTCCAGAAGGATTTTGTGAATTGTAGCCCTAAAGGATCTTGGGATTTGTAGTCCAGGAGGATTCTGAGAATTGTTGACTTAGAGGATTCTGGAAATTATCTTAATATCTGTATTAGATGCCCTAGCACCTTTTATAATATCACTAATATACACCCTCGCAATTTAACATAATATTTATAATAAATGCCCACACATTACAGTAATATCTCTAATAGACACCCTCACAAATTACTGTAATGTCTCTAATAAACAACCTCACTATTTAATGTAATGTCTCTAATGTACACCATTCCATTTTACCATAATGTCTCCTATAGACGCCTTCACACTTTACCATAATGCATGTAATAGATGCACTCACAAATTAGCGTAATGTGTCTCAGAGATGTCCTCACAATTTAGGATAATTTCACTAATAGACACACTAGTATTTTACCGTAATGTCTTTAATAGACTACTTCACAACTTACTGTAATGTCTTTAAAAGATGCTCTTGCACTTTACCCTAATGTGTCTAATAGACACCCTCACTCTTTACCATAATGTCTCTAATGGGCATTCTTTCAATTTACCATAATATTCTTAATAGATGTTTTTGGAATTTATGGGACTATGGGATTTGTAGTCCTGGAACATTTTGGTTTTGAAGCACTGGAGGATTCTTGGATTTGTAGACCAAAATAATTCAGGGAATAGTAGTCCTGTAAGATTATGGGATTTGTTTCTGAAAACGTTTCTAGGATTAGTACCCGTGCAGCATTCTGGGAATGTTAATTCTGAAGAATACTGGGATTTTCAGGCCTAGAAGATTTTGGGATTTGTGGTCCAGTAGGCTTGGATTTGTAGTCCTGGAAAATTCTGGGAGTTTAAGCCTAGAAGTATTCTGGGAATTATAGTTTGGGAATATCCTGGGATATGTAACCCTGGAAGATTGTAGGATTTGTAGGCCTAGAGAATTATGGGATGTGTAGTTTAGTAGAATTCTGGGAATTGTACTCCTTGTGCATTATGGGATTTGTTTAAGTAGAGAATTCTGCGATTTGTATTTGTAAAGTAGTCTGGGAATTTTAGTCCTGGAGAATTCTCATATTCTTAGCCCTGGAGTATTCTGTGAATTGTAGTCCAGGAGGATCCTGGGATTTGTAGCCCTAATGGATCTTGGATTTTTATTCCTGGAAGAATCTGGGATTCTTAGCCCTGGACAAATTTGTGAATTGTAGTCCTGGAAAAATCTTAGGATTTGTAGTCCTGAAAGAATGTGGGATTTGTAGTAATGGAATATTCTGGGATTTCTAACCTTGTAGGATAGTTGGAATTCTAGCCCAGGAGAATTCTGGGAATATTAGTTCTGGAGGATCCTAGGATATGTAGCCCTAAACAATTTTGGGATTTGTAGTCCTGGAGGATTCTGGAATATTTAGCCTCAAAAGATTCTGGGATGTATAGTCCTTAAGGATTTGGGCATTTGTTGCTGTAGAGGATTCTGAGAATTTCAGCCCTGGAGAATTTTGGGATTTGAAACCCTGGTGGATTATGATATTTGTATTACTCCTGGATCCTTGGATTTACACTCCTTTAGTATTTTGAGAAGTGGAGCCCTGGAGGATTCCTGTAATTGTAGCCCAGGAGAATTCTGGGAATTGTAGTTCAGGAGGATCATAGGATTTGTAGTCCTGGAGGATCCTAGAATATGTAGACCTAGAGGATTTTGGCATTTGTAGTCCTAGAGAATTCTGGGATTTGTAGCCCTCATGAATTCTTGGAATTGTACTGGAAATTCTCACATATGTAACTCTGGAGGATTCTGGGATTTGTCATCCTAGAGGACTCCTGGATTATCTCAATTTGGAATCTGGAATTTGTACACTGAAGAATTCTGGGATTTTTAAACATGGAGCATTCTGGGAATTGTGCTTCTGGAGAATTGTAGGATTTATATCCCTGGAGGATTTTGAGACTTTTAGCCCATGAGAATTTTGGGAATTTTACTTCTGGTGAATCATAGGAATTGTAGGGTCCTAGGATATGAAGCCTTGGAGGTTTGTGGAATTTGTAGTCCTGAAGTATACTGAATTTTTTTACCACAAGAAGATTCTGAGAAATTTAAGCCTGGAGGATTCTGGGAATTGTAACCCAGAATAATTCTGGCATTTTTAGTCCTGGAAGATCCTAGGTTTTGCAGTTCTGGAGGATTCTGGGATTTGAACTCGAGGAGGATTATGGCATTTGTACTCAAGGAAAACTCTGGAATTTGGAGCTCTGGACAATTCTGTGATTTGTAGTTCTTGAGGATTTTGGGATTTGTAGTTGTGGAGCAACCTGAAATTTTTAGTCCTGTAAGATCCTAGATTCTGAGTTTTGTAGCCCTGGAGGAATCTGGAAATTTTATCCCTGGCAGTTTCTGGTCATTTATTAGAGATGGTATGGTAAGTTGTGAGAACATCTATTATAGACATTATGGTAAACTGTGATTGCTTCTATTAAAGACTTATGGTAAATTGCAAATGTGTCTATTAGAGACATTATGTTAAATTGTGGAAGCATTTATTACAGACTTTAAAGTAAAGTGGGAGGATGTATATGAAAGACATTACAGTAAACTCTGAGAGTTTTATTAGAGACATTATGGTAAGTTCAAAGGGCATCTATTAAAAACATTACGGTAAATTACAAATGTGTCTATTAAAGATATTATGGTAAATTGGATGGCATCTAGTAGATAAATTATGGTAAATTGTTATTGCTTCTATTAAAGACATTACAGTAAGTTGCAAGGGCATCTGTTAGAGACAGTATGGTAACATTTGAGGGCATGTATTAAAGACATCATTGGAAATTGCCAGTACATCTAATAGAGCCACTATGGTAAATTTGTTGGGCATCTACTAGAGATATTACGGTAAATTTGGAGGCCTTCTATGAGAGGCTTTACATTAAATTACGTGGTTGTCTATTAGAGACATTTCGGTCTTTGAAAGATAGTCTATTAGTGACTTTACAGTACAGTGGGAGGACATATATAAAATACATTACAGTAAAGTGTGAGAGCATTTATTAGAGACATTAAGATAAAGGGCAAGGGCATGTATAAGAGATATTATGGTAAATTGTGAGGACATCTATTAGAGACATTACAGTAAATAGCAAGGGTGTTTATTAGAGTCATTATGGTAAGTTACTTGAGTGTCTATTAGAGACATTGTGGTAAATCATGAGCATGTCAATTGGAGACATTATAGTAAAGTGTGAAGGCTTCTACTAAAGACATTACAGTAAAGTGCAAAGGCATCTATTATAGACATTGCGGAAATTGTGAGGGACTTTATTAGAGACATTACGGTAAGCTGCGAGAGCATCTATTAGAGACATTATAGTAAATTTCATGAGTGTATTTTAGGGACATTTCAGTAAAATGTCAGGTCATCTATTATAGACATTATGGAAAAGTGCTAGGATATCTATTAGAAATATTATGGTAAACTGCAAGTGTGTCTATTAGAGACAATATGGTAAAGTGTGAGGGGGTCTATTAAAAGCATTATGGTAAGTTTCAAGAGCATCTATTACAGACATTACCATAAAGTTTGAGGAAGTCTATTATAGACATCATGGTAAAGTCGAGTGTGTCCATTAAAAAAATTACCATAAGTGAGAGGTCATTTAATAAAGTCATTACCAAAATTTTTTAGGACATCTATTAGAGACATTACAGTTAATTGTGAAGGAGTCTATTATAGGTGTTATGGTACTTTGTGTGTGTGGCTATTAGAAACATTACAGTAAAGTGCAGGATGGTAACATGCGAGGGGGTCTATTAAATACATTATGGTAAATTATCATTGCATCTATTAGAGACATCATGGTAAAGTGTGAGTGCTTTATTAGAGACATTATGGTAAATTGTGAGGGTGACTATTAGAGACAAAACAGTAAAGTGTAGATTGATAAAGTGTGATGGGGTCTATTAGAGATGTTACTTTAAATTACGAGGGCGTCTATTTGAGATGTTATGGTAATTTACAAGGGGCTATATTAGACACATTGCAGTAAATCTCAATGTTGTCTTAAGAGATATTCTGGTAAATTGCATGAGCCTCTTTTAGGGATATTTTGGTAAAGTGTCAGGGCATCTATTATAAAAATTGCAGTAAAATGCTAGGACATGTATTAGAAACATTACATTAAATTGAGACTGCATCTATAAGAGACATAACAGTAAATGGCGAGGGCATCTATAAGAGACATTTCCCTAAATTGCAAAGGTGTCTATTGGGGACCTTATGGTAATATCCAAAGGGAACTTTTAGAGACATTACGGTGAAGTGTGAGGGCATCTCCTAGAGTCTTTACACTAAATTGTGACGGCAACTATCAGAGATATTATGGTAATTACAGAGGGTGCTTATTAGACACATTATGCTAAAATGTGAGGGTGTATATTAGAGATATTATGGTAAGTTGCGAGTGTGTATATTAGAGATATTATGGTAAGTTGAGAGGTCATCTATTAGAGAAATTGTGGTAAAGTGCCAGGTCAAATATTAGAGACATTACAGTTAATCCGAGTGCCTCTATTAAAGACATTACAAAAATTCTGATGGCGTTTATTAGAGACATTACAGTAAATTGCGAGGGCATCTATTAGAGACATTACGATAAAGTGCAAATGCCTTTATTGGAGACATTACAGTGAAGTGCAAGTTCATCAATTAGAGACATTATGGTAAATTTTTAAGTCGTTTATTAGACATGTTACAGTAAATTGCAAGGGTGTCTATTAGGGACATTACAGTAATTTGTGAGGGCATTTATTAGACAAATTACAGTAAATTGCGAGGATGCCCATTAGAGACAATGCGGTAAAGTTTGAGAATGTCTATTAGAGGCTTTACTGTAAACTGCAAGGGTATCTATTAGAGACATTACACTAATTTAGGAGGGCGTCTATTAAAGACATTATGATAAATTGTAAAAATGTTTATTAGGGACTTTAAGGTAAATTGTGAGGGCTTCTACTAGAAACATTATGGTAAATTGTGATGGCGTCCAGTAGAGACATTATGGTAAATTGCAAAGACATCTATTAGGGACATTAAGGTAAATAGCAAGGATGCCCATTAGAGATATCATGGTAAATTTCAGGGGTGTGTATTAGAGTCTTTATGGTAAAGTGCCAGGGCATCTATTAGAATCATTACAGTAAAGTGTCATTGCATCTATTAGAGACATTATGGTAAATTCCAAGGACGTCTATTATGGACAATATGATAATGTGGGAGGGCATCTGTTAGAGACATTACAATAATTTGCAAGGGCTAAGGCCATACGGTAAATCCCGATTTTGTCTCTAAAAACATTTTGGTAAATTTCTTGAACGACTTTTAGGGACATTTTGGTAATTTGACATGGTGTCTATTATACACATTAAGGTAAAGTGCTAGGACGTCTATTAGAAACACGATGGTAAATTGCAAGGGCATCCATTAGAGACATTATGCTATTAAAGACATTACTGTAAATAGCGAAGGCATTTATTGGAAAAATGACTGTAATTCATGAGAGAAGTATTAGAAACATTATGGTAAATTGGGATGACTTCTATTCGAGTCATTAAGTTAAACTGCAAGGACGTCTATTAGAAATAATACAGTAAAGTGATAGTGCATCTATTAGAAATATTACAGTAAAGTGTGAGGGCATTTATTAGAGAAATTATGGTAAATCTTGACGTTGTCTAAATTAGACATTTTGGTAAAGTGTGTGAGTGTCTTTTAGGGACATTTTGGTAAATTGTCAGGGTGTCCAATATAGACAATACGGTAAAGCCCTAGGATGTCTATTAGAAATATTATATAACCTACAGGGACATTTATAAGAGACATTACGGTCATTTGTGAAGTGGTCTAACAAAGATATTCCTGTAAACAGCCAAGGGGTTTATTAGGGACATTATGGTAAATCGTGAGGACGTCTATGAGAAACATTATGGTAAAGTGCAAAGGTGGCTATTAGGGTCATTATGGTAAATTTGAGGGTGTCTATAAGAGACATTACAGTAATTTGTGAGGGTGTCTCTTACAGACATTACGGTAAGTTGTGAGGGCATCTATTACACAATTATGGTAATTGTCGGGGTGCCTATTAGAGACATGACGGTAATTTGTGATTTTTGTTTATTAAAGACATTACTATAAATTGCGAGGACGTCTTTACAGACATTACGATAAAGTGCAACAACATCTATTAGATATATTACAATAAGAAGCCAGGGTGCCTATTAAAGACATTACTAAAGTGCCAGGGTGTTTATTAGAGACGGTACGGTAAATTGTGAAACGTTTATTAGACACATTACTGTAAAGTGCCAGGGCATCTATTGGAGACATTACGGTAAACTGCGAGGACGTCTATTATAGACATGACAGTCATGTGCGAGGGCATCTATTAAATCCCATAATCCTCCATGGATAAATATCCCAGAATCCTCCAAACTACAAATCCCACAATTCCTCATGGGTAAAAATCCCATAATCCTCCATTGCAGTTAATCCCAGAATTCTACAGGCTAAACCTCTTATAATTCTACCAGACTTCAAATCCCATAATCCTCCAGGAATACAAACCCCAGAATCATCCAGGTCTACAACTCCCACAATCCTTGAGGACTACAAATCCCAGAATCCTCCAAAACTACAAATCCTAGGATCTTCCAGGACTAAATTCTCAGAATACTACAGCGCTACAACCACCCAAATAATTTAGGGGTTCAT
>PVIH01024378.1:0-22869 GCA_004025045.1 Sigmodon hispidus | reverse complement strand
CATTTACTGCCTGAGGGAACATGATATCATTGTTCTTTAATGACAGATTATTACTCCAGAACACACAACTGTCACATTTTCTTAACATATTTAGACACTTGTGAGAAACTAGATGGATTGATTATTTAACTTGTATATTAGTAGTTCTGAAATATAAATTGATAGGTGGGTATCCCAATTGTATGCTTTATTCGACTTCTTTACATATGAACCCAAGTGATATTGCAATAGTTATGCTTTAGTGTTATTTTTAGAAGAAATCATATACCACATCATAAATTTCCACATTTGATGAGTTAATGTACTCTCTCACAGTCTGGAGGGTTGTGTTCCTTTTCCTCCACTCCTCTGCCAGGACTTGGTATTATCATTTGATGATATTCATTCTTGTAGAAGAAGACTTTCTGCTGCTGGTTTGGTTTATAGTTCTCTAATGTCTAAAGACATGGAAGATTTTCTTGTTTATGTTATTTGTGGAAACTCATAAGTATGTCAAAGTCTTGCCCTTCACATCATTCATAATAATTAAACTAATTCGCGTCATTTGTTTGGCACAATCTGAAGCACCTATTTAATACTATGTAACTATAGGTTTAGAATCTGTTGATCCACATCATTTCCACTACTTTCACTACCATCCCTACTTCCATCTGCATCATCCCCATCACCAATACCAGAATCATTATTCCAACCACTGTAAGCTATGGCATCAGCTAACACAGTCTACTTCCACTCTCTTTCCTATCCTCACTACTATTACTCTACTAAAAGCAGTATATCTAAGTCCATCACTGTTTCTATAACCATTACTACCACCACCACCATCATCATAAAAAAAACAAGTAAAATATTGTTAAATGTAGAAATGTGTGGAAAACTGATTCTAATCAAGGAATGTGGCCTGTGTGAAACCTCCCATTGCTAGGAAAGGTTTCTTTCATATGTTAATGTAGAATCTTGTTTTTTGGAGTTTTTTTTCTAATGGTATATAAATTATTTTAGTAAAATATGAAATTAAATAAATAACTAGAAAAATATTAGAACTTTGTGTTCAGGCCTGACTTTTACAAAATTTTGTAGAAGTTAGGATAAAATATGCAAGTTAAACTAAGGGTTATATAACATTGAAGATAATAAATCTAAGAGAGTCAAATGTTTAGCTCAATGGCAGGTGACAGCTAGAAAAGGTCATTGTGTTTGTGCATTTATGTCTGTGCACACATGTGTTTCATGGGTCTAGTCTTGAAGTCATAATTGCAGAAAGTGTGCTGTGTTTCCTATTCATCTGTAGCTACAATTCATGGAGCTTCTGTAGAAGGAAGTCACCTTTGGTGTCTCAGCCTGAAAAGAGATCAGCTGCTCTGACTCTGATTCCAGTGCTGTCAGAATTAATACCTTCTATTTTAAAAATAATGCAATTAGAACATGTCATTGGAAAACATGAAGGACTTCATGGTGATATTTAAATATATGTGTATAGCATATATTCACCTTCCCCTATGACTCAACTTATGAGAGCAAACAAATGATACTTTTCTTTGTAGACTTGCTTGTATCCTTTCATATGATGCCTTATATAAGCTGTCATCTGTATTAATTCTTTGAAAATTTTATCCAATTCATTTCAATGATAATCACCCAGTGGCATACCAATATTTGGTGACCACACAATATGCCTTTCCTCCCCTTCCCATGCCCTTTGAAGTTTTCTATTTGCTTTTTCTCTCTACCATTATGTACAGTTTGTGTAGTTGAGTTATTGCAGAGAATGTCGTGTACCCTGGAGTGTAGTCAACATATCAAGGGTCACATCATTGAAGAACTGATATTTCTTTTCTCAGAAGCTCTCAACTGCTAACAGCTCTTTATCTAGTGGTAGGATCTCATACCTCCTTTCTCCTGCATGGTGAGTTTTGCTCTGGCATGAGTTGGCACTTGACTTATTCATTCTGTGTCAATAGTTATGAGTTCAAATATTTAATGTCCTAAATATTTGAAGAAAACAGTTTCTACTTTTAGTTCTTATAATCTTTCTGCCATCTCCATTGGGAAGGTAATACTGAGCAAACACTAGTTTCTTATTCTCAGCAACATTTATTAGTTCTAGGTTTCACTGTTAATGATCAGCTTCAAGAAGAACCTTCTCAGTTGAGGAATAAGAAATATATTGATATGATTCATTAGGCATCTATGTGTTTCTTAGTATATAAGGAGAATAGTGGTACTAATTGGATTTTATCCCAGAACCTATGCCCTCTCTAGCTATAGATTATTTCCCCTTTACAAATGCTTGGTATCCACTTTGTCTCATATAGAAGGACCTTAAGTCCAAACAGAAAGTGGTTGTTTTCTCCCATACATTTGTGGCACTATCATAGCAGTGGACATATATTATCATGCCAGTAATTCTTGCTGCTTTCAGTATTCAGAACTGGATAAGGCCAGTGAGTCCTTTTCTTCTTTAGCAGTGAACATATCACCTTCCAATATCATGAGCTGTGGTCATTAGGGATAATGTGTTCAGGTGACTACCTCCTCCATTTCTCTATGTTCATGGACTTGAACATTGATGTCTATATAAATAGACATTTACCATAAAGTTCTGGAGGAAAGACAAATTACACATAATAGTATGATAGGTAGTGAAGTCATTCTATAGGGACCCTTGGTCTAGAATCTAAATGAGGTAAGCTAATACTGTTACTGAGGTTTGCATTTGATAATATGAGATATGTAATTTTGGTATTGTAACCTTTCTGGTTGTCAAGTAACTGTGTTAAATCATTTTATATATAAGTATTTAATTTTAAGTTTTTAGCATAGTAGATTTCCATATGTTTTTTTCTAACAGGTTCTAATATTGTCATCTCTCTTTATGTTCTGATCTCCTTTGTCCTCCCATTACACTGTATGTTTTCCTTTTGCATTATTTCCCTTTAACCCTTGTAACCTTCTGAGTAGACTGTATTCATAGGAAGAACCTCACTTTAACTAACTCCATGTTATTGTGGTATCCCAGCTCAGTACAGTGTGTAATTTTGTATGACTGAAGCTAGACATTACCTATGATCATTTTTCAGATGTGATGATATACAAATATGGAGGGTAACAAGTCTTCTACTTACCTGGCCCCATGGAATGTGTAATAACCTTTATGAGCCATGTACTTGTTGTTAATTTCTTGACACCTGGCCACAGGTGTAGAATGGATGACTCTTCCTCTTTGGGGACAAGGGCAATGGCCTTCTCAGTTAATTTTTTCTTTTAAGGCATTGACAGTCACAGGAAACTGACATGATTCATTCAGGTTGATTCAATACCTGTGTTTTTCTCAGAGTAGATATGGGACAGATTAATGGCTTTCTTTCATCTTTCTCCTTCTATTCTTTCTTTTCTGGTTATAAAGAAACTTAAAGAACCAAAGATAATGTTTATATTTTTGAAAGTCTCTTGTTCTCTCACTTAAGAGTCTCTACATTTTTTAAATTCCTCTGGGTTTCTTTTATACCATAGTCAACTTCCTGGGATATCATAAGAATGTCTGCAGTTGCTCTCATCACTGAGAAGTTGCATCTTCCCCTTCAGACTGATTTCTCGATAATGATGTTTTCTACAAGTATCATTGCACTGTCCTTTGTACCAAAGATGTTATCTCCCAGAAAATGTTAAGAAAGATGGTTTTATATGTTACTGAGCTAAAAGCGTGACTTGGAAGAAGTCTGGATGTCTTGAGAAGGAGTTGGGATTGAGGCATATTTCTGATATTTCATCAGCTTCTTTCTCTGTAGAGAATCCCTTCATGTATGAATTGATACATAGTGTCTTTCAGATCCTGAGATTCCAGCACAATGTCTTACTAACATAAACCATGCCAGTCTCATCTTCTGTGTCTATTCACAAATTATCCTGAGACATGGACTCCCTCAAAGTGTTCAAAATTAGTCAAGAACTTCAAAGTATTCAATTCTTGTTTTTCTTTTTTTAAATTTATTTTTATTTTATTATTATGAACAAAGAAGTCACACTTTCTATCCTTGTATATCCTTATTCAAGGTCCCTTCCCCTTCCCACCACATTCTCTCTTCTCCACAACTCCCCATCCCCTCTCTGGGCAGGCAGCAGGCAGTCCCAAGGTCCCACTGTCCCAATATTGCTTAGTTCAGCCTCCACTCCTGGAAGATCCAGTTTTTCCCCACAACCTCAAGACCGAGTCAGGTGTTCCAATAGGGGGAGTGGGATCCAAGGAGTCAGTCCAAGGTATTTCTGATCCCAAGCTGTTCAGTGCTTGTGCCTTGCAGCTTGGGCATGCTTTGCTTTTTTCTTGTTTGTCTGTTTGTTTGTTTGTTTGTTTAGAGTCCACATCTCCTGCTTATCTTTCTGGGTTTGTGATAACTCTCTCAGGAGGATATTCTCCAAATTCATTTATTCTTAATTCAATCTGTCAGTTTTCATGTAGCAATGACTCATTAACATACATTAGAAAATAGGGAAGTGATTATATGTACCTATTTGGCATATCAAAATGTAAGACTGATGTTCTGTGTGTATGTCTGACTGGCTGTGTGCATCTTCAAAAATGAGTTCAAGTTTTACATGTGAAGGAATAAGTGTATCATGTGATTTGGAAGTTTTTGTATAAACTCTAGTTAGTGTTTACCTCAGCGACTGGTGGTCTTAACAGCTCTTAGCAGAAAAAGTTGGGACAGATTGTGAATTCATGCTAACTATCACATCAAGAACATGATTATGGCAGGTGAAATTAAAGTTCATCTATCACCATGGTAAGCAGTCTTATGATCATCCTCAAAAAGGAGTGTAACTATAAATTTATATACCTCAAATATGTCATTTGATTTGGGAGTCCTGAAGATGGTCTGGATAAAGTCAAGGCTCATCAGGTTCCCAAATGAACAGCATACTTTGTTTATCATGCTTGCAGAAAAGAATTTAATCTTTGCAGGTCACTTGAAGTGTCTGTGGGAACAGAAATGTAAAGGATGAATTTGAATCCAAACTGATATTCCCTGTAATAATTTTCTTCTTTTAGTACACAGGCAAATTATACATAATAGCAGGAATACAAATAGGTCAATGCACCAAGCATATCAATATGCTGAGGCAAAAAAAGACACAAGAGAGTTGTGACAGAGAAAAAAATTGTCTTCACAAAAGACATTTTAGGCAACCAGAGAAGTTTCTTGAAACTGAAAAGACAGGAGGACCCACTGAGTCACATCATCCTATACTAATGATGTCCAGGAACAGGATATTTTCATTGATTTGCATTTTGATTGAGAAATTCATGGACTTGCCCAATTTCAGCCATCTATATTTAGATTGCGTTGGACAGACAGCCTCATAAAGAAGTCTTTGGCTGCAGACTCCTGGTGCTCAAGTCCCAAGCTGAAGAACCTGGTAAGTGTTATTTCTCAATTTGGTCTATCTTTATGGTCTCTTTATGTGTACAGTCAAATTTTAAGGATCACATATGATAATGGCTTTTCTTTTTATTTGCTATGGAGTTGAACACAATGTATTTCTCCTACATATGCATCTTTTGGTGTTATTTTCATAGCCTTATACTGTAGCTGGTACTAGAACCCGGTATTTCCCTGAGCTATTGTGTTCTCTGCAACTGTAGACATTATGCTGTGATGTCATAAGTAGAACGAAAGATAGGAATTGGTTCTGAAATTGTTTGTGGTTATAGAACATGAGACTGTGTCTCAAAATCCATTTCTGTGTGAAAACAACCTTTCTTGTTTTATGAGAACAAAATAATTTCTTGTGAAAAAACTCAGGAAACAAAAGTGATCTCTCAAGCTAGGGCAACATATTGATGACAGAAAAGGAAAACCTGCACATACCTAGGGTGAGAAATGGATTTTATTTTCCATGTCTCCATCAGTGGATGATGCCTAAACATTCTCGTAATGTCTTTCAGATCCTGAGCCTTCAGCAAGATGTCTTACCAACAGCAGCAGAGCAAGCAGTCCTACCAGCCTCCTCCTGTGTGCCCACCCCCAAAGTGCCCTGAGCCTTGTCCTCCCCCATAGTTCCCTGAGCCTTGCCCCCTCACCCAAAGTGCCCTGAGCCTCGTCCTCCCCCAAAGTGCCCTGAGCCATGTCCTCAGCCAAAGTGCCCTGAGCCTTGTCTTCCCCGACAGTGCCCTGAGCCATGTCCTCAGCCAAAGTGCCCTGAGCCATGTCCTCCCCAACAGTGCCCTGAGCCATGTCCTCCCCAACAGTGCCCTGAGCCATGTCCTCCCCCAAAGTGCCCTGAGCCATGTCCTCCCCCAAAGTGCCCTGAGCCATGTCCTCCCCAACAGTGCCCTGAGCCATGTCCTCAGCCAAAGTGCCCTGAGCCTTGCCTACCTCACTGAAGTGCCCTGAGCCTTGCCCACCTCAGCCAAAGTTCCCAGAGCCATGCCCATCTCAGCCAAAGTTCCCAGAGCCTTGCCCACCTCAGCCATGCCAGCAGAAGTGCCCACCCAAGAGCAAGTGAGAGCTTCAGTAGTCACCAGGACAAGAGAAGAGAAAAAACTGTATCTCTTATGTTTACATAGAAATAAATGCGATTTTCTCTTGAAAGCCCATCACAATGCAGAAGAATTTTCTCCACTTCTCACTCTTCATGTGTGTGCGTTGTCCTCAATAGGGAAGACATTCCTCTGAGGTTGTTCTGCTTCTGCTGTCAAGGGCCTACTGAGAATAATTTTTTCCACTCAGCTTCATTGTCCTAGATGCTCATAGGGAAGAGCAGCAGCTTTTTATCCTGTTTACTCAGAGGATGTTTTCCAAAGCTGTCAGTCACTTTGGTTGTGTTTTGGCCATTGTGCTTTCATTTATAAAATAAAGTACAAATGGTTGATAATATTCATGTGTTTTTCTTTTCTAAAATTCTTTTCATTACTCTTGTTCCTATGTTTTATTCTTTGATACCCAGGTCATTATTCTTTAATCAGGTTTTGACTTCATTTTGGGTCATAACAAGGATTACTTATTGGTTTGTTGTAGTTGCTGAAAGATACATTATTTTATTTGTGTAACACCTTATTTTTAGCACATGCTTCCCTAAAAAGACTATACCATATTCAGATATGCATGTGCCACTTAGGACAAATTTTCTTCATACATACTCATAAAGTTTTACTTCTCTTATTCCCTTTGTGGATGTAAGAGTATCATACATATATCAACTCAGGTTTTTAAAATTTGTCTACTGCAATATTTGGAACACCCATACCAATCTTGTATTTAAGAACATATTTAATTTTCTTAACATGATGATATGTTCTTTCATTTATTTTCCTAACTAGAACATGATTTCATTGTTTTTATGACTTATTACTTCAGTATGCATACGTGCCACATTTCATTAACCTATTTGCTCACTTGTAAGAAACTAGATGGATAATTTAGCCTTAAGAATAGGAGTATTTCTGAAATATAGTTTGATAAATGGGCATCTCAATTGTGTGTTCTATATATATAAATATTTTTTTTCTTATTTCAGCCTGTCATCCTTCTGCTAACTCAGAGGAAATCCTCTTCCCAAGATTCATCCACCATGTTACTTGGAACTGTCTTTAATTTTATATTATCCAGTATGAGAAATTATCATCTCTTTTCCCAATATTCTCTAACTAAATAGAGTGACATTTGGAAGGAAATATAGATGATTCTCCTTATTTACATCAATATTGTATTATATAATAAAAGTACTCTTGACTCATTAGTACAAATGACTAAATATTTGGATGTTTGTGTGTGTGTGTATGCCTGTCTATGGGTATAGAATATTCTGTTAGTATGCATCTGTAGGTTTATTAGTGGTGTCCTGGGGCAATTCTGTGCCTGGCCATCTCATGGGTTGTTTCCTATAAAATTTGGACATACAAGTCATTTTAATGCCAACTGTTTTCTCTATTACACTGAAGCATTGCCCTGATAAGATGACTGTAAAGACAATAAAAGCTAGCTTTGCACAGATCATGCCACTTCTGAAGTTATCTCTAGGATAATAGGAACCTCTCTGGCCTGTAGAAAAGAGCTATCGTGCAATTTATTTTTTTTAATTTTTTTCTTTATTTATTTTGTATTTATCAAAAAAACAGTAAAATGAATTTAAAATGCTGAAAAGTTAACAATAACTATAAAGAGGATAAAAATCATAAGCATGACTTATCAAGGGTGATAATGCAAATAAGATTGCTACACATATATTTACTTTGTGTTCAGCTTTCCCTCTGAATTTTTTTTTTACATCCCTGTATATCCTTATTCAAGGTCTCTTCCCCCTCCCACCACATCAGGTCATTTTTTTTTCCTCAACCCCCCATCCCTTCCCTGGGCAGGAAGCAGACAGTCCTATGGTCCCACTCACCCAATAATGTTTGGATCAGTCTCCACTCCTGGCCAAATCCAGTTTTGTCCATCCTCCCTCAAGAGTGAGTAGGTGTTCCTATAGTTGGAGTGGGGTCCAAAGGGTCTGTCCAGGGTGTTCCTGATCCTAAGCTGTTCAGTGATTATGGTTTGCAGCTTGGGTATGCTTGGCTTTTTTTTCTTGTTTGTTTGTTTAGAGACCACTAATGAGTGAGTACATCCCCTGCTTATCTTTCTGAGATTATGATACCTCACTCAGGGGGATATTCTCCAAATCCATCCATTTGCCTGCAAATTTTAGGATATCATTTTTTCTTACTGCTGAGTAGTATTCCATTGTGTAGATGTACCACAGTATGTTAATCCATTCTTCAGTTGAGGGATATCTAGGTCGTTTCCAGGTTCTTGCTATTACAAATAATGCTGCTATGAACATAGTTGAGCTAATACCTTTGGAGTGTGAATGTGCCTCTTTAGGGTATACACCCAGAAGTGGTATTGCTGAGTCCTTGGGGAGATTGATTCTCAATTTTCTGAGAAACCACCATATTACATTCCAAAGTGGCTGCACAAGCTTACACTCCCACCAACAATGGAGGAGTGTTCCCCTTGTTCCACATCCTCTCCAACATAGGCTGTCATCTATGCCTTTTATATTAGCCACTCTAATAGGTGTTAGGTGGTATCTCAAAGTTGTTTTGATTTGCATTTCTCTGATGGCTAAAGATCAAGAGCACTTTTTCACGTGCCTTTCAGCCATTTGTAGTTTCTCTGCTGAGAATTCCCTTTTTAGATCTGTGTAGGGAGCTGCTTACAGCCACACCTTAAGATGGCGCTGGCCTTGAGCGCTCTCCCTGGTAAACAACTCCATATTTGGCTAAGGCCAAGGATCTGGCTTGCTTCCGCGTATCTGAGCCTATCGGTGATGCCTACGTGGCTATCTTGGATTGGAAGCCCTGAGGGTATTTAGCTAAGAGCGGGCTTCCCCCCAGTGTCGTTCGTCGTCTGTGAGAGAGTGGTTGTTCGTCTGAGTGAGTGAGTGAGTGAGTGAGTGAATGAGCTAGTGAGTGAAAGATAAGAAGAAACCAGATTGTAAAAGGCCCGAATAAAGTGCAGAAAGAAGGATCCGGTGTTGCGTGTTCCTTGCGGGACGAGGTGGCGCGCGATAGATCTGTACCCCATTTTTTTGATAGGGTTATTCAAGGTTTTGGGCTCTAAATTCTTGAGCTCTTTATATACCTTAGAGATCAGACCTCTATCACTTGTAGGGTTGGTGAAAATCTTTTCCCATTCTGTAGGCTGTTGTTTTGTCCTATTGACAGTGTCCTTGGATTTGCAGAAGCTTCCCAGCTTCAGGGGCCCCACTTATTGATTGTTGGTCTTAGTGTCTGTGCCACTGGTGCTATATTTAGGAAGTGGTCGCCTGTGCCAATTTGTAGAAGTGTATTTCCCACTTTCTTTTCTATTAAGTTCAAAGTGGTTGGGTTTAAGTTGAGGTCTTTGATGCACTTGGATTTGAGTTTTGTGTAGGGTGACAGACTGGGATCTATTTGCATTTTTCTGCACACTTCCATCCAGCTATGCCAACACCATTTGTTAAATATACTATCTTTTTTCCGTTGAATGTTTTGGGCCTCTTTGTCAAAGATCAGGTGTTCATAGGTTTTTGGGTTAATGTCTGGATTCCTCAATTCTATTCCATTGGCCCACAAGTCTGTTTTTATGCCAGTACCAGGCAGTTTTATTACTGTAGCTCTATAGTATAGCTTGAAGTCAGGGATGGTGATACCTCCTGAGGTTCTTTTGTTGAGTAAAATTGTTTTGGCAATCCTGGCTTTCCTGGTTTTCCAAATGAAATTGAGTATTGTTATTTCAAGGTCTGTAAAATATTGTGTTGGGATTTTGATGGGCAGTGCATTGAATCTGTAGATTGCCTTTGGTAGAATTGCCATTTTTACTATGTTGATCCTACCTATCCAGGAACATGGGAGAGCTTTCCATTTTCTGATATCCTCTTTAATTTTTTTCTTCAGTGATTTAAAATTTTTGTCAAATAGGTCTGTATACAATCTTATCATCTGCAAATAGAGATAGCTTTACTTCTTCTTTTCCAATTTGTATGCCCTTAATCTCTTTTTGTTCCCTTATTGCTTTAGCTAAAACTTCAAGAACTATATTGAATAGATAAGGGGAGAGAGGACATCCTTGTCTAGTTCCTGACTTTAGTGGGATTGCTTTGAGGTTTTTCTCCATTAAGTTTGATACTGGCTGTCGGCTTCTTGTAAATCACCTTTATTATATTTACGTATTCTCCCTGTATTCCTGATCTCTCCAGGGCTTTAATCATAAAGGAGTGTTGGATTTTGTCAAAAGCTTTTTCCGCATCTAAGGATATGATCATGTGGTTTTGTTCCTTTAGTTTGTTTATATGATGGATAACATTTACAGTTTTTCGTATGTTAAACCAGCCCTGCATATCCAGGATGAAGCCTACTTGGTCGTGGTGGTTGATATCTTTTATACATTGTTGTATACGGTTTGCCAAAATTTTGTTGAGAATTTCGCATCAATATTCATGAGGGAAATTGGTCTGTAATTCTCCTTTTTTGTTGTGTCTTTGAGTGGCTTGGGTATTAGGGTAATTGTGTCCTCATAAAAGGAATTTGGCAATATTCCTTCAGTTTCTACTGTGTGAAATAGTTTGAGGAGGTAGTAATTCTTCTTTGAATGTCTGATAGAATTCAACACTGAAACCATCTGGGCCAGGGCTTTTATTTTTGGGGAGGTTTTTAATGACAGCTTCAATTTCCTTAAGAGTTATAGGCCTGTTTAGGAAATTAATCTGATCTTCATTTAGTTTTGGTAGATGGTACCTGTCCAGAAAGCTGTCCATTTCTTCTAGGTTTTCCATTTTTGTGGAATACAGATTTTCAAAACATGATCTGATAATTCTCTGTATTTCCTGGGGGGGTCTGTTGTTATGTCCCCCTTTTCATTTCTGATTTTGTTGATTTGAACACTCTCTGTTTTTTGATTAGTTTGGCTAAGGGCTTATCTATCTTATTAACTTTCTCAAAGAACCAACTCTTAGATTTGTTGATTCTTTTATTGTTCTTTTTGTTTCAATTGTATTGATTTCAGCTCAAAGTTTGATTATTTCCTGCCGTCTACTCCTTCTAGGTGAGTTTGCTTCTAATTGTTCTAAGGCTTTGAGCTGTGCTGTTAGGTCTCTAGTGTGGGATTTCTCAAGGTTTTTCATATAGGTATCTAGTGTTATCAATTTTCCTCTTAAGACTGCTTTCATTGTGTACCACAAGTTTGGATATATTGTAGATTCATTTTCATTGAATTCTGGGAAGACTCTGAATTCTTTCTTAATTTCTTCCTTGACCCAGAGATGGTTCAGCTGATTGATGTTTAGTTTTCATGATTTGGTAGGCTTTCTTTGGGTTTTGATGTTGTTGAACTCTAACTTTAGGCCCTGGTGGTCTGATATGTTACAAAGGATTATTTCCATTTTTTTTTGTGTCTGCTGATATTTGCTTTATGACCAATTATGTGGTCAATTTTGGAGAAAGTTCCGTGAGGAGCTGAGAAATATGTATATTCCTTTGCCTTTGGGTGGAAGGTTCTGTAGATATCTATGAAATCCATTTGCATCATAACCTCATTTAGACTCCTTATTTCTCTGTTGAGGCTCTGTCTGGTTGATCTATCCAGGGTTGAAAGTGGGGTATTGAAGTCTCCCACTATTAGGGGTGTAAGAATTGATGTGGGATTCGAGCTTTAGCAGTGTTTCTATTACATATGTAGGTGCCCCTATATTAGGGGCATAAATATTTAAGATTGAAATCTCCTCTTGACCAATTTTTCCTGTGATGAGTAAGTAGTGACCATCTTGGCCCCTTTTAATTGCTTTTAGCTTAAAGTCTACTTTGTTAGATATTAGGATGGCAACCCCTGCTTGTTTCTTAGGACCGTTTGACTGGAAAATCTTTTCCCAACCCTTTATTCTAAGCCTGTGTCTGTCTTTGCAGTTGAGGTATGTTTCTTGTAGGCAACAGAAGGATGGCTTCTGTTGTTGTATCCATCTTGTTAATGTGTGACATTTTATAGGAGAGTTGAAACCATTGATATTAAAGGAAATTAGTGACCATTGATTGATATTTCCTGCCATTTTTGGTGGTAACTTGTTTGTATTTCCTTTCTCTAGGGTATTCTTCTGTGGACTTATTGATTGTTTGTGATTTCGTGGGTGTATCTGGGGTCCTTAGGTTGGAGTTTTCCCTCTAATACTCTCTGTAGTGCTGGATTGATAGATAGATATTCTTTCAGTCTGACTTTGTCCTGAAATACCTTGTTTACTCCATCTATGGTGATTGATAATTTTGCAGGGTATAGTATTCTAGTTTGGCAGCCATGCTGTTTTTTGCATCTGTATAACTTCTGACCAAGCCCTTCTAGCTTTCATTGTTTCCATTGAATAGTCAGGCATTATTCTGATGGGTCTGCCTTTATATGTGTGTTGGCCCTTTTCTTTTGCAGCTCTTAAAATGTTTTCTTTATTCTGTATGTTTTGTGGCTTGATTATAATGTGGTGCGTTGACTTTTTCTTGGGATCATATCTATTTGGTGTTCTGTAAGCTTCTTGTATCTTCATAGGCATTTCCTTCTTCAGGTTAGGGAAGTTTTCTTTTATGATTTTATTGAAAACATTATCTGTGCCTTTGAGCTGGTATTCTTCGCCTTCTTCTATTCCTATTATTCTCAAATTAAGTTTTTTCATGGTGTCCCAGATTTCCTGAACATTTTGAGTTATGTCTTTTTTAGTTTTACTATTTTCTTTGACTGATATATCTATTTGAGCTGCTGAGTCTTCCACTTCAGAGATTCTGTCTTCCATCTCTTGAACTCTGTTGTTATGCTTGTATCTGTGGTTCCAGCTTTTTTCTTCAGGTTTTCTATTTCCATCTTTGCCTCATTTTGTGCCTTTTTTATTGCTTCTATTTCAGCTTTTATTTCAGCTTTTATTTCAGCTTTTAGTTCCTGGCACGTTTCTTTCATAGATTTGTTCATCTCTTCCAATTTTTTGTTTGTATTTTCTTCTATTTCTTTAAGACTATTTTTCATATCTTCTTTGAGAACTTTGATGATCATCAAAAAGGAATTTTTGGTGTTGCTTCCTTCTGTTTCCTCTTCATCACTCTGTTCAGGTCTTGTGTTTGTAAGATCGCCACTCTCTTCTGGAGTTACCATGTTGTTCTTTGTATTATTATGTAATTTTTTTGCACTGACGTTTGCCCATTGCTTCAGTCGTTCACGATTAGATGGCTCCTGGTCAGTTGTGGCACTCGGGTTTGTGTGCCTCCTGTCACCTCTCTGGGCAGTGTCTGAATCTACCTTTCAGGGACCCCTGTAGTTGTCTGTTCCCTCAGTTCGATGTGGCGGTGGGTAGCCGTGCAGATTCCCTCAGCAGGAGCTGTGGGTATGGTGGCAGGCAGAGTTTATCTGCCCCTGCTCCAGAGTGCCCTGGGACTCTGCAGACAGCACTTGGTCCTGAAAGCGGAACTGAAACTGATGGGAGCCCAAGTCTCCCTCCCTCGTGTGTTCTATATTATTTCTTTTTATATGAACCCTAGTTATGCTGATGAATCATAAAATAGATTTGCTTTTTTATTTTTATTTTTATAGAAAAAAGTCTTATTTTGTATCCCCCTGTTCCAACTCTCTTTCCCCTCCCAACCCTTCTCAGTTAGTCTCCAGTCTTTCTCCTCCCCACCCTTCATTTACCTCCCAAGAAAGGGCAAGAAATCCCAAACAGGATCAGCTCAGCATTCATTCCAGGCAAATTCAGTTTCCTCATCCTAATATCAAGAGTGGCTTAGGTGTTTCTCTGGAAGGAATGGGCTCCAAGGTTCCAGTCCATGTACAGAAACTCAGTCTGAACCCTATCACGGTATGAACTTGCCATGAGATATGTTTTAAATGAGGTTTATTTTGTGAGGATCACTTATAAAACCGAGGAGGTTTTAAGAGGAAGTGACGAGATAACTACACGCTGCACCACAGAACTCCCACTCTATCGGCCAAGCCTCGCACACACTTCCCGGAAGCCCCGCCCCATCGCGAGAGCTCTTGGCCCCCTCTAGGCTTCTGATTTCCTGCTACAGAACCTTCCTCTTCAGGCTCCACATATTGTCCATGCCAATGGACAGTTGTCTATCCTTGGAGAGCTTAGTTCCTTTTCCAGATGGTTCCCATGTGTCTATTCTTGATTCAGTGAGCTCCCCAGAGCTCCAGTTAGCCATCACTGTGAGAATTTTTCTCATAGTTTCTATCACCTTGCTCATATAGAGTCTCCTTCCCACACTAGCAGCTGGACCAGGGACTCAACCCTGTGAACAGCTAGGTATCCCTGCCTCTACCTCTATTTATGGTTGGATATAAGTTCTGTGATAGTACTTAGGGTGGTTATTCATTTTATTATGGGGGAAGTCCTGTTTAGGCAACACCTTCACTGTTGGTTGGTGACCTAGGCAGGGGCATCCTGTGAGTTCTTGGAGTTTTCCCTAGCAATCGGTCTTTTTCCAACCACTCTATTTGCTCCCTTATTAAGATCTCCTCAGCAGTAAGAAAAAATGACATTCTCAAATGTGCAGGCAAATGGATGGATATGGAGAATATTCTCCTGAGCGAGGTATCACAATCCCAGAAAGAGAAGCAGGAAATGTACTCATTCATTATTGGACTTTAAGAAAAATATAAAAGAGAGAGGTCATTGTACACAAGAACTCAATGCTAGAATATAGCTAAATGACACAATACCTCACTTATACACTGATGGCCTCTGGCAGGGGTGTTGGTGAGGAAAGACTTGTTTTCTTTAAGGGTCTGGCCACAGGGAGTTTAATTATGCTCCAGTAAGTAAATTAGCAGCATGAATATGCGGTTTTGTAAATGGGGAGATCATAAGAGTGAGTATAAATCTGAGAAGTCTGATAACAGAGTTTGATAGGGTGCATGATGTAAAATCACCAAATAATAAATATAGGTACATGTTCCAGTTCCTCCGGGTCCAGGTTCTGTCTGTGGTACGTGTCTCCACACACTCCTTAGCAGACAGGAATAGAGTTTGGCTATGAGGGGCTCCTCTAGCTGCCTCTAAAACAAGGGAACTTGCATGGCCACCCTGCCTCCAACTGTATCAACAGAGAAGGACTGAGGAATTGAAATTAAGAACCCTGCCCAGAGCAGAGTCAGAGATTGAGCAGACACCTTGCTCAGAGGCGACAGGAGACACACAAGCCATCTTGCCACAACTGACCAGAAGCCACCTAATTATGAACCACTGAAGCAATGGGCTGACACACGTGCAAAAATATATATAATAATATAAAGAGCAACAAGATAACTCCAGAAGAAAGTGGTGGTTCCAGAACTATAAGACCTGAACAGAGCAATGAAGAGAAAGCAGAAGAAAGCAACATTAAAAATACCTTTATAAAGATCATTGAAGCCCTCAAAGAAGATATGAAAAATTCCCTTAAAGAAATAGAAGAAAATACAAACAGAAAATAGGAAGAGATGAACAAATCTTTGAAAGAAAACCAAGAAAAGGTAAACCAAAACATGAAAGAAACATGCCAGGAACTAAAAACTGAAATACAAGTAATAAAAAAGGCACAAAATGAGGCAAAGATGGAAATAGAAAATCTGAAGCAAAGAGCTGGAACTACAGATAGAAGAATAACCAACAGAATACAAGAGATGGAAGAGAGAATCTCTGGAGTAGAAGACTCAGTAGCTGAAATAGATATATCAGTAAAAGAAAATACTAAAACCAAAAAAGCCATAAAACATTATGTTCAGGAAATCTGGGACAACATAAAAAGACCTAACTTGAGAATAATAGGAATAGAAGGAGGAGAAGAATACCAGCTCAAAGGCACAGATAATGTATTCAATAAAATCATAGAAAAAAACTTTCCTAACTTGAAGAAGGAAATGCCTATGAAGATACAATAAGCTTATAGAAAACCAAATAGATATGGCCCCCAAAAAAGTCATGGTGACACATAATAATCAAGCCACAAAACATACAGAACAAGGAAAAAATTTTAAAAGCTACAAAAGACAAGGGCCAACTTACCTATAAATGCAGACCCATTAGAATAACACCTGATTATTCAATGGAAATGATCAAAGCTAGAAGGGCTTGGTCAGAAGTTATACAGATGCTAAAAGAGCATGGCTGCCAACCTAGAATACTATACCATGCAAAATTATCAGTCACCATAGATGGAGTAAACAAGATATTTCATGACCAAGTCAGACTGAAACAATACCTATCTACCAATACAGCACTACAGAAAGCATTAGAGGGAAAATTCCAATGTAAAGATTCCAGATATACCCATGAAACAACAAACAATCAATAATCCCACAGAAGAATACCCCAGATAAAGGAAATACAAACAAGTTACCACCAAAAATAGCAGTAAATATCAATCAGTGGTCACCAATATCCTTTAATATCAATGGACTAAACTCACCTATAAAAAGACACACACTAACAAGATGGATACAACAACAAAGCCATCCTTCTGTTCCCTACAAGAAACACACCTCAACCACCTCTGACACAAGCTCAGAGTAAAGGGTTGGGAAAAGATTTTCCAGTCAAATGGTCCTAAGAAACAAGCAGGGATTGCCATCCTAATATCTAACAAAGTAGACTTAAAGCTAAAAGCAATTAAAAGGGACCAAGTTGGTCATTACTTATTCATCACAGGAAAAATTGGTCAAGAGCAGATTTCAATCCTGAATATTTATGTCCCTAATATAAGGGTACCTACATATGTAATAGAAACACTGCTAAAGCTCGAATCCCACATCAATTCTTACACCCCTAATAGTGGGAGACTTCAATACCCCACTTTCAACCCTGGATAGGTCAACCAGACAGACTCAACACAGAAATAAGGAGTCTAACAGAGGTTATGATGCAAATGGATTTAATAGGTATCTACAGAAGCTTCCACCCAAATGCAAAGGAATATACATATTTCTCAGCTCCTCATGGAACTTTCTCCAAAATTGACCACATAACTGGTCATAAAGCAAATATCAACAGATATAAAAAAATGAAAATAATCCCTTATAACATATCTGACCACCAGGGCCTGAAGTTAGAGTTCAACAACATCAAAAATCAAAGAAAGCCTACCAACTCATGGAAACTAAACATAACTTAGCTGAACCACCTCTCGGTCAAGGAAAAAATTAAGAAAGAATTCAAAGTCTTCCTAGAATTTAATGAAAATGAATCTAAAACATACCCAAACTTGTGGCACACAATGAAAACAGTATTTTTTTATTTGTTTTTTTATTTTATCAACTGTAGACATTTGTTTTATTGTGTAACTATGTATTAATTCATATAATTTATAAATATGAACATGATTAATACCATGATTTTACAGACTTCCTGGTGTCTGATGTGTTCACAAGAACTTGAAAAACAGAGGCAGGTGAGAGATAAATATAACAATTATAATAATATTATTTAAAATAATTATTCCATAGGGAAATAGAGATATTACGAGGATAATTCATAGTGCTGGATGGCTATATGAAAAACTAGAGAAACCTATCGCAGTAAAAACTTGTTGTGAGATATGTATGTTGGGCGCCAATTATCACGGTAAAAACTTGTTATGAGATATGTTTTAAATGGGGTTTATTTTGTAAAAATCACTTATAAAACAGAGACGGTTTTAAGAGAAAATGAAGGGATAAGGTTGTAGCATGCCGGAGCGTTTTCAAGGAAAACTCCTCATTCCCACACTGTACGTCGGAACTCTCGCACCACTGGCCCGAACTGCGCACTTGGTTGGGAACTCTTGCGAGAGAACGTTGGCTTTTTGTCTTAGTCTTTTTTTTTTTTTAGAGGTCTATTTTTAAAATCTTTTTTAGTTAACTATGCCCCGCTCATCTTCAGTCTTTTGACATAATCGTTTACATATATAGTTTTTAATTTCCCACTACAGAAACCCAACACTAGAGAACTAACTGCTCAGCTGAAAGCCTTAGAACAATTAGAAGCAAACTCAACTAGATGGAGTTGATAGTAGGAAATAACCAAACTTAGAGCTGAAATCAACACAATTGAAACAAAAAGAACAATACAAAGAATCAATGAATCTAAGAGTTGGTTCTTTGAGAAAGTCAACAAGATAAGCCCTTAACCAAACTAATCAGAAAGCAGAGAGAGTGTGTCCAAATCAAGAAAATCAGAAATGAAAAGGGGGATGTAACAACAGACCCCCACGAAATCCAGAGAATTATCAGATCATACTATGAAAATCTATACTCCACAAAAATGGAAAACATAGAATAAATGGGCAGTTTTCTGAACAGGTAACATTTACCAAAGTTAAATGAAGAACAGATTAATTACCTAAACAAGCCTATAACCCTTAAGGAAACTGAAGATGCCATTAAAAGCCTCCCCCCCAAAAAACAACCAGGTCCAGATGGTTTCAGTGCAGAATTCTATCAGACATTCAAAGAAGAATTACTACCTTTACTCCTCAAACTATTTCACACAGTAGAAACTGAAGGAATATTGCCAAATTCCTTTTATGAAGCCACAAATACCCTAATAATCAAGCCTCTCAAAGACACAACAAAGAAGAAGAATTACAGACCAATTTCCCTCATGAATATTGATGCTAAAATTCTCAACAAAATTTTGGCAAACCATATACAACAATATATAAAAAATATCATCCACCACAACCAAGTAGGCTTCATCCCAGAAATGCAGGGTTGGTTTAACATATGAAAAATCGTAAACGTTATCCATCATATAAACAAACTAAAGGAACAAAACCACATGATCATATCCTTAGAAGCTGAAAAAGCCTTTGACAAAATCCAACACTCTTTTATGATAAAAGCTCTTGAGGGATTAGGAATACAGGGACAATATCTCAATACAAGAAAGGGGATCTACAAGAAGCCGACAGCCAGCATCAAACTTAATTGAGAAAAACTCAAAATAATCCCAATAAAATCAGGAACTAGACAAGGATGTTCTCTCTCACCTTATTTATTCAGTATAGTTCTTGAAGTTTTGGCTAAAGCAATAAGAGAATGAAAGGAGATTAAGGGGATACAAATTGTAAAAGAAGAAGTGAAAATATCTCTATTTGCAGATGATATGATTGTATACATAAGTGACCCACAAAATTCTTCCAAGGATCTTCTACTGCTGATAAACACCTTCAGCAATGTAGCATGATACAAGATTAACTCAAAGAAATCAGTAGCCCTTCTATATACTAAAGATAGAAGGGCTGAAAAAGAAATAAGGAAAACATCACCCTTTATAATAGCTGCAAATAATAATAAATACCTTGGAGTAACTATAATCAAAGAAGTAACAGATCTGTTTGACAAAAATTTTAAATCACTGAAGAAAGAAATTGAAGAGTATATCAGAAAATGGAAATCTCTCCCATGTTCCTGGATAGGTAGGATCAACATAGTAAAAATGGCAATTCTACCAAAAGCAATCTACAGATTCAATGCACTGCCCATCAAAATCCCAACACAATATTTTTTGGACCTTGAAAGAACAATACTCAGTTTCATTTGGAATAACAGGAAAGCCAGGATTACCAAAACAATTTTGCCCAACAAAAGAAGCTCAGGAGGCATCACCATCCCTGACTTCAAGTTATACTATAGAGCTACAGTAATAAAAACAGCCTAGTACTGGCATAAAAATAGACTTGTGGATCAATGGAATAGAATTGAGGATCCAGACATTAACCCAAAAACCTATGAACACCTGATCTTTGACAAAGAGGCCCAAAATATTCAATGGAAAATGATAGTATATTTAACAAATGTTGTTGGCATAGCTGGATGGTAGTGTGTCAAAAAATCCAAATAGATCCAAGCCTGTCACCCTGCCCAAAACTCAAATCCAAGTGGATTAAAGACCTCAACTTAAACCCAGCCACTTTGAAGTTGATAGAAAAGAATGAATGGCACAGGTGACCACTTCCTAAATATAACACCAGTGGCACAGACACTAAGATCAACAATCTATAAGTTGAATCTTCTGAAGCTGAGAAGCTTTTGTAAAGCCAAGGACACTCTCAATAGGACAAAACAACAGCCTACAAAATGGGAAAAGATTCTCACAAGCCCTACAAGTGATAGGGGATTGATCTCTAAGATATATAAAGAACTCAAGAATCTAGAGCACAAATCCTTGAATATCCCAATCAAAAAATGGGGTTCAGAACTAAAAAGGGAATTGTCATCAGAAGAATTACGAATGGCTGAATGGCACTTGCAAAAATAATTAAAAAATCAAAAAAGTGTGACATTTCCCTTATTTATTGTGGTGGAAACGCTTTCTGTATATTGTAAATAAAGGACTTGTGTGGTCTATGTAGAGCACAGTAGAAAGTGTGTGGAGAATCAGAGGACAGGCAGGTAGGAGAAGGGTGGGGTTAGTCTCCATCTTTCCCCCAAAGAAGAAGCATGTAAGGAACACAGGCAAGCCATGGGCCGAGCCACATGGTGGGTAGATTAATGGAAATGGGTTTAATTAAGATGAAAAAGCTAGCTAGTAATGTGCTTGAGACATGGGCTGAACAGTATAAAGTATTTAAGTGTCTGATTCATTTCTTTGAGAATGAAGAAATGAAAAGCCGCCGCGGGCCAAAACCTTTTACAACAATTTCTTTTTCAGCCCTTTTACCTTTATTGTATAGAAGGGCTAGTGATTTTTTTTTGAGTTAATCTTGTATCCTGCTACATTGCTGAAGGTATTTATCAGCTGTAAGAGTTCCTTGGTAGAATTTTATGTGTCACTTATGTATACAGTCATGTCATCTGCAAGTAGAAATAGTTTTACCTCTTCTTTTTCAATTTGTATCCCCTTAATCTCCTTTTGTTCTCTTATTGCTTTAGCTAAAGCTTCAAGAACTACATTGAATAGATAAGGGATGAGGGCCTTGTCTAGTCTCTGATTTTAGTAGGATTGCTTTGAGTTTCTCTCCATTTAGTTTAATGTTGGCCAATGGCTTTTTGTAAATCATCTTTATTATATTTAAGTATTTCCCCTGTATTCCTGAGCTCTCCAGGACTTTTATCAAAAAGCAGTGTTGAATTTTTCAAAGAAATTTTCAGGATCTAAGAAAATGATCGTGGTTTTTTTTTTTTTTTTTTTTTTTTTTGCCCTTCAATTTGTTTATATGATGGATGACACATACAGTTTCTTGTATGTTGAACCATGCCTGAATTTCTGCGATGAAGCCTACTTGATCATGGTGGATGACTTTTTGTTATATGCTGTTGTATTCGGTTTGCCAGAATTTGTTGAGTATTTTTGCATCAATTTTCATGAGGGAGATTGGTCTCATAAGTTTGGGTATGTTGTGGATTAATTTTCATTAAATTCTAGGAAGTCTTTGGTTTTTTTTTACTTTTGTATTGTTGTATTCTTTTTTATTGTTTTTTGAAATTAGTATAAAACTTTATATAAAAAGCAAAATTGTAGGGAGCATTGTACCGCGCCCTAAAGATGTCGCCGGTTTCCGCCTTCAGCCCTCCCAAGGGCTAGTGCTCTTGGGAGTAAACAACTCCTTTTTTGGCTGTAGGCGAGGATGATGGCTTGCTTCCTGCGTCCTAGGACCTATGGGCGATGTCCATGTAGCTTACTGGGGTTGGAGGCCCAGAGGGTATTTAGCCACGAGCGGGCTTCCCCCCGGGGTCGGAAGTCAGAAGTCAGAAGATTGTGCACAGGTCCTGAATAAACAGCTGGAGAGAAGAATCCTGAGTCGCTTCTTCCTTGTTGGCGAGGTTGGGCGCGACAACTGGTGGTCCGTACCGGGGAATCGCATCGGAGAATCTCTTCGGGGAATCGCTCCGATGGACGACGGGATCCAGAACTCTCCACCGTCAGGGGGTATACCGGTAAGTCCCAGGTAATTGGGATCCGCGGTCATAGCAGGCAGAGCTCTGTCTGTAGGGAAAGACAGAGGAGAGGGAGCTTGCTGACGAGCAAGTGTAACCTCTCATTGCTGCGGATGCGCAGCAGGAATAGGGAAGCTGAAATTGGGGCTGTTTAGCAGAGCAGGAATAGGGAAGCTGAAATTGGGGCTGTTCAGCAGAGCAGGAATAGGGAAGCTGAAATTGGGGCTGTTTAGCAGAGCAGGAATAGGGAAGCTGAAATTGGGGCTGTTTAGCAGAGCAGGAATAGGAAAAGCGAAATTGTGGCTCTGAGAAAATTCTGAAAGTAAGATCAGGGATATAAAAGGATGGGTAATTCTACCTCACATCCAATTTTTCTAGCTCTACAGGAGCTGTTACAAACCAAAGGTCTAGAAATTAAGGAAAGCATATTAGAGAGATTTTTAAAGGAATGTGACATTGCAGCTCCATGGTTTGCTGTTACAGGCAG
>PVIH01024377.1:0-22869 GCA_004025045.1 Sigmodon hispidus | reverse complement strand
GAGCTATGTTTTTCTACAATACATATTCCAACACAGAAGTGTTACCATTGAGTTCTTTTTTTTTTTCTTGTTTGTTTGTTTATAGACCACTAGTGAGTGAGTACATCCCCTGCTTATCTCTCTGAGTTTGTGAGACTTCGCTCAGGAGGATATTCTCCAAATCCATCCATTTGCCTGTGAATTTTAGGATATCATTTTTGCATTATCACCCTTGATAAGTCATGTTTATGATTTTTATCTTCTTTATAAATATTGCTAACTTTTCAGCATTTTAAATTCATTTTACTTTTTTGATAAATACAAAATAAATAAAGAAGAAAAAAAGAAAAAAAAATTCTGAAAAAAAAAAGAAAAGTAGCTTATCAAGCCTTTGGCATGCTCTTTCCATGGAATAGTATTACCATTTATAGTAATTCTGTGACTGAGATAGCAAACACATGTCAAGTCATAGCAAAATCAAAATGATTCTCATTTGCCATGAAAAAATAATAGAATTACAAAAATGTGTTTAGATATATATTATATTAACTATTTATAGATACAATAAAATTTATTTGCATTTAAAAAAAAAAGAATGTATCATCACAATCAGCATAGTTTTATTGTTTGTTCTGGGGTGCGGTGCCCTATCTATTTATTTATACATTTCAAAAAAGTTTTTAGTATTTTCTTTTTTATACCATCGTCTATTATCCCTGTGAAATAAATACTAACCCATGATCCATTCATTTAACACTCTATGTCTATTCCATGGTGTACAGTAATCAGCATATCAAACATGTATTAGACATGACCTGTAGTTTCTAAAAATGTTTTTCAAAAATACATTCTTTATTATTGAAGTACCTTTTGTATAAAGGCAAAAGCCATGAGGATAGGTGTGTTTTTTTACATATATTACAAATGTATGCATTATATGAATAATATATACTTTCACTATATTCAAAAGAATGCAAACTTTGAAGAACCTCACAAATATGAAAGAACCAGAAATATCCTAGTTGTTGTATGAAAGTGATTGCAAATAACTAGGACACTACTTAAATATTTCTTCCCTTAGCATGTATGAGGGTGATATATTCAAGCTCTATATATATGAGAGAAATTATGTATTTATAGTTCTGAATATTTAAGCTTTCTTCTGTAAACTCTCACCCCTTCAGGTGTGGTCCATAGCAATGGTATTGTCTTTACCTATTGTTATTCAACTATTGTGAGATTTTGGGAATCTTATTGATTTTATGTAGAGAAATATAACCTTGATTTTATAATTAATCCATTCAGAACTCGTTTATTGGGCAGTAGCCTAAGTGATGTACATTTAATGGCAAAGATAGACTATTTGGAGATAATGCAACATAATAAAAATTTTAGACTGTTTTAAAACAAAAATTCATGCAACGTTCTTTTTTTCACTTTTTTATTTAAAAAGTTTTTTTCCATATCTACCACTGCTATCCCTCCCTTCCTTCCTCCCAGCCCTTCTCAGCCTCCACTCATCTCTTCTCCACATCCATTTCCCAAGGAGGGCAAGGAATCCTAAGGTGAGTCAGTTGAGTCTGGCATATCCAATAGAGGTAGGTCCAAGTATCCCAATATTAAGGCTGAGTTAGGTGTTCCTCTGTAGGGAATGGGCTTCGAGAAGTCAGTTCATGCACCAGGAATAAACTCTGATCCTATTCCAAATGCTCCACAAACTGCTCATGCCGTTTGACTGTTGTCTACATTTGGAGGGTTTAGTTCCTTTTCATGAAGGTTCCACAGTGATTATTTCAGAGTCAGCGAGCTTGCAATAGCTCTGGTCAGCTGTCTCTGTGTGTCTTCTCTTCATGATCCTGATCCCTTTGCTCATATATACATTCTCCTCTCTCTTTTCAACTGGACTGGGAGTTCCACCTGGTGCTTAGCTATGGATCTGCCTTTGCCTCTACCCATGGCTGGATGAAGGTTCTATAATGACAATTAGGGTTGTCATTCATTTGATTATAGGGAAAGTCTTGTTTAAGGACTCTCTCCATTATTGCTTGGAGTCCTAGCCAGGGACATCTTCTGGGTTCTTGGAGGTTACCTTAGCACCAGGTTTCTCTCTAATCCCACAGTGACTCCTTTTATCAAGATATCTATTTCTTTGTTCTCCCTCTCTGTTGCCCTCTCATTCAACCATCTTCTTCTCTCGTAATTTCTTCCCACCTCCCCTTGCTGTCTTCCTGGTATGATCCCAATTTACTCAAGACATCTTCTCAATGTCCCCTTCCCAAAGGGATCCCTGGATGTCCCTCTTAAGTTCCTCCTGTTACTTAGCTGTTTGGGAGTTGTGGTTTGCAGTCTTGTTATTCTTCCATGCAATGTTCTTAACTCGAATGTGCGTAGCAAAATCAGGTTAAGAAGAGAACAGAACAACAAAAATGTATTCCCAGGTCATGATGGCTGTTATTCACAGAAGGTTTATACTTGTTCTAGTTCAGAGAAGCTTCCAAATATATTCTTTACTAAAGAAGTCTCATTCTAATGCTGAGTACAGAAGCACAACTGATGTATTCTTAAACAGAGGCAGTACTGGTATTCTGACATCCCAACGAGTGCAAAAATGATAGAATATTTAACTATTGTAGAAAATAGAGGCATTTCTGGGAAATTTTTATTTTCCTCTTATTTTTCTCACTATTGTCTTTCACTAACGACTCTGATTTCTAAGGACTCTGATTTGTAAAGAGGGATGCAGGGGAAGGCAGTAGTGGTACATGTCTTTAACCCCCAGCACTTGAGAGGCAGAGGCTGGCAGATTTTTGAGTTTGAGGCCAACCTGGTCTAGAAGTGAGTTCCAGGATAGCCAGGGCTACACAGAGAAACTCTGTCTTGAAAATCAAAATACAACCAAAAACGGTGAAGTCTATGACAAAGATCACTTTTAAGTGAGTATGAAAATGCAGTTACACATTTAGATTCTAGTTGAGTTAGTTATTACCTAGCACTTCTCATATCCTACTCCCAATAACCCTAGCAAAGGAGTTATCCATATACAGACCTGTTCCCCCTTTTATGCTATCTGAGTTTACCTGTATCTTTTATATAGCAAATGATGTCTTTGTGTCTGCTGCTCATGCTCAGTGCCCTAAAAACAAAGTTAGAGCTTCCACTAAAGAAAAAACAAAGAAGTTATGTTCTACAGCATCATGCATTTGGTAGGCAAGCACATGTCTTATGTAAAGCATCACATTGCATCATCCCAATGTGCCAGAGCATCAGGTTTTATCGTCTCTGATTTACAGGTGAAGAAATGGAGGTTTAAAGAAGTTAAGTAGCTTGTCCAAGGTCACACCTAGTGAATAACTTAATTGGAATCTGAATGGCAGTTTGTCTGATTTCAAACAGCATGCTATTTTCTTACGTTATTGCCTTTCACTTGGGTAATCATAAAGATTTCAGGGATAACTCACAGTTTCTTTGGTCATATGGTCAAGAACACTTCTAGCTAAATTTTTAGTTCTTGCCATGAAAAAGACTAGTAAAGCCACTATATTTTTAAGTGACTGATTAATTGGTAGAAATATTCATTGAAATTCTTTTAAGACTCTTCAAATCTCAGAGTTGAAAATTCATGCTATGCTCCAATTATTATTGATCTGGAGCCATTTCATGCAAGTAGATATAAATCCTTTTTTAAAATTTCTAGGTTTTTCATAATCATTTGCCTCATTACTGAAAAGGCTTTCAGACAGGTGTGTGGGCATTGTTAGGAACAGTGACACAATGCTCAATTTCAATGACACAAACCAATAAAACAATAATCCCTGTCAAGTTTAGGATTATAATTATAATCTGGAAAGGATCTCAGAAAATTCCTTGTAGGAAATTCATATACTTTTGACAGTTCTGTAGCAAATTCCATTGTGTAAATCCTAGGAGAGACTACAGAAAAGATTGTTCTATAGCAGGTGCATTGATTTCAAGTTTTAAATCATAGATTTCTACCTTAAATGTAAATTTAAGCATATTGAGAGCTGACATCATTTTAAAAATTTATGCCAGATGTTTTTATATGGCCTTAGCTTCCATTGAAAATACCTGATCATATTTTGTCCTGAATTGTAATTGTTTGCTTATTTGTCCTTCTAACAAGACTGAGTGATGACAATACAAGAATTGCATATAACTCATCACAGTCAGCTTCATGTTTAGCATAATGCCTAATGCACAGAGAAGTGATCAATACTTATCTACTGAGTGAATGAATTAATTTCTCTAATTGATTCTGCTTAGACAGGGTCTTCTCCTTCCCCATAAATGGGTCATCATATTTCCTCCACTTGGAGTACTCCTTCTGTCTCTTCTCCATTTACACAAGTGCAGTTGGTTCCTGCTGGCACAATTAGTTATACATGGATCCTGCTCTAATTCCTCTATAGTAGCCACTACAGCCGTGTCCTCTTTTAATCCTATGGGCTATCCCACACATTATAGCCTTTTTGTACATGATATTTCATATTGTTTGGCAGTTCTTTAATTTGGAGGGGAACTTGATTCCCAACCATTGTGAAAAATGTCTCTGTTCTATACTATTTTCTCTGTCATTCATAATGATTTATATGTAAAATATACTAGGAGATGACACACTGAACTTGGCCAAAATCTAAATGGTTAGGAAAAAACCCTAATAAGAGTAAATAAAAATTTGGCGACATAGCCACATTCATCCATTATATGTTATTTATGGCAGATTTGAGCAGTTATGACAGAGATCCTCTGTCCTTTAAAATACAAAACACTTGGCAAGATAAAAAAGTTTGTCAACTGCTAGAAGAGATGATCAATGAGTATTTAATGCCTACATATTTTATATTATAACTTTTCATCTACAAAGCAATGCACTATGAAAATACTTGCAATTATATTGTTTTACCTAATAAAAGAAAAGTAATAATAATGCAACCTTTGGAATGCAGAATATGTTCATCTTTTAGGTGGTGAAGTATAAAAGTTTTCATTTTCTCATTCTCTGGTGAATAGCCCTTAGCAGTATGAAACCTTTTCAACATATATAGAACCCTCTTTCTGCAGAGATTCTAAAAAACAAAGTAGGCAATTGTCATTCATGGATGGACTAGATAACCTCTAGCATTATAGAGCCCTACGATTGCTTGAATCTCCTCTATATGTAAACTTGCTTTATTAAAACTGAGAAATTTGATTTGTGAAAATGAAATCACCTCAGCCCTAACAGCTCCTTGAATCTCCTTGCCTGGACCTCCCCCTGCCCTCCATTTTTAGCTTAATCTAGTTCTTTTAATTAAATATGAGATAATTAAAGTTCACAGAGTTTAAACCCAGCATGTTTGATTTAGTGATAAAAATCTGTGGTTTGTCAGCTTTTCAAGACATAATCCTAGCTTCAGCCTTATCTGACAGGTAGTCAGCCTCGCAGGTCTGAGGATGAAAACCAGAGCATCTCATCTTTTCAGGCATGACTTGCTATTTATCTTCTAAGGCATAATTTACAATTGCTCTATCAAAAGTGGATAGGACAAAATAAAAGGTAAAACCCCTCTTTTCCCTTGACACAATTAATTCATTTTGTATGTAAGCTGTCTGTAACCAAGCCTCAAGGTATACAGGTACATTTAAAATGGGGGAAAATCCCCTAAATGTAGCATATTGATTAATGTAAATTTTTTTGTCACTGAATATGTAAAGTATGTAAATTTAGTCCTGCTGTCAAAAGGTAGCTATGTGCCATTAGTTTGTGCAGTAGACAAGGCCTGCTGCATCTTGTACTGCAGTTTCAGAGAGGTAATGTTAATGACAGCTAGAGCAATTGCCTTAATGAGCCAGAAAGGTGTTCCTTTTTATTCGTATTTAGCTACTTAGAGTCATTTGAAATAGAGATCCTCTGTAGATATTGAAAGATTTATTTATTTTTTTTAAAAAAAAAGCATGGGCTATCTTACTGTATTTCTCCAAGCATGTTAAGAAAGAACCATCAATCTGGTTCTAGCCAAGAAAATGGCTTGTCAGTCCTGTATAAGTGCGATGCTATCTTGAAGTACACATGCAGATTTTAATTACCATGTTAGCTAAGTAGATTCAGTTGTCAGATGAATCTCTAGGTCATTTGGAGAAATACTGTAATCTTTCCCAAAGTAATTAATGACACAATAGCACTACTATTGTAAACCCAGTTGGAACAGCATGCCTATTAAAAAAAAAGATGAGAAAGAAAAAAAATGTCAAACACATATCACCAGGAAAGTATTTTTAAAGCATCATACATAAGTCACATTGGAAACTAACACATTAACAATAGCATTTAAGACAAATTTCCTATCATCTGGATCTTTACTTCAAAGTGAAATGTCCATATTCGCTCTTTAATTTCATTCTGTCTACACATAAATTATATTACATTAATGTAAATATTGATAAAGTTATGTTCTTCTTTTAGTTAAAGCAATACTTTTGTATATTGGGACATAATATGTGGTTAGTGACCAGCTGCAGTTATGTGTTTCATAGAAAGTCAAGGGGAGTTGTTGTTTAGTCTTAGTGATAGAAAAGTCAAAAAGTCCATTTTGATAGCCCACATTCTCATAACCAACTAGCAAAGTTCAGCTTAGGCTTCTGTTCACAAATAGCAAAGGTATAGGTTACACAGTAAAAATCCTATCTGCCACCATTGTGTGCACTTTGCCTAATCTAAATTAAATTGTATGTCTCATGGGTCTGAGGGTTGAAATTCTGAATTTTAACCAATATTTAAGGGCTTAATAGTGCTTTTCTACAGAACTTGTATGAGATATGGCTTCAAAAAAACCTGAGTTATATAATTATTTTATATCAAATGGATATTACTTTTTACTTAAGCAAAATTACTTTTTAAAAATATCCTTTTCATATTACATAATTCATTGAATTAAGGTAAAGTTATGCAAGTGAATAAGCTCTACAGTTTTCAAGAGGTGAATTAGATAAATAATATTACTAAATTAAAATATATGCAGAATTATTTCTCTAACAATTTCTTATTGAATCTTTACATTGATTCCTGCATGTGAGACCACTGATGCAAAGTGTGGGATTACTTGAGAGTTTAGATTTAATGACTATGTAATGTCTACTTTTCCAAGTACAGATCTTAGTAAAGTTTGCAATGAACAAATTACAGCAAAGAGCTCCTCTTCTAAGCTATATCATAAAGGACAACATCTTAGGTCTCTGGGCATAAGTTAGTGAATGAGATGTCCAAGGAAGATTTGTGTAGCTTTCCAAAGTTAGGTTAGCATAATTATTTCATGAATGTGTTTTGCAGTACTGTTACAAGTAAATAAAGATCCCTCAAAAACCACAATGTGCATGCACTTCAACATATTCAAATCTTAATTCTTATGACTCAGAAAGCCATAATTAGATTCTACCCATCATGGACATAGTTATTACAATGTCAAAGTATTTGTCAGAAGCCCAAAGAATATGACATTCTACTGTGTCTTTGAAACTCCTATTATGTAAATTTGTTTGTTAATCTCTATTACTTCATTGCTCCACAGCTCTTTTTTCAAGCTGCTGAAAGCTAAAATTTGCTAAATTTTTGTCTTTGCATATACGTGTACTTGAAATCACCTAATTTGGAATTAAAGTTCTTAGAGTTAGCTCTGAGAAATGTAATTATGTAAAGAATATTTTGAATGAAATACTGAATAAATTAGTGGAAACAGTTAACTTTTCAGTATCCCAAAATAGTAAACTTGAAAAGTGGTGCTTTTCTACTTTAATTTTAAACCTTTTCCATTTTTCTGAGCAAGAAGTAAGCTTCTCCATATATTAGGGAAGACAGATGAAAAGCCAGTTCCATTAATTCATACATTATTTAGTGCTGTGGGAAACAAAAGAGATAAATTCCTAGTTCCTTCCTGTGATGTCTTTTTTTTTTTTAGGTCTTCTCTCATTGTGTTTTAAAAGACTTATTTATTGTTACCCATGTGAGTGTTTGCCTGAATGTATGTTTGTATACAGCATACATGCCTGTTGTCCATGGAGGGGAGGGCACTGGTTTTAAACTGCCTTATGTGAGATGGGAACTAAACAGAGATCCTCTGCAAAAACAGAAAGTGTTTTTATTTACTGTGATTCAGCCTCTCCATATTTTTTAGTTTATTTTAATTCAGCTCTAGTTTGGTTACAACACCATGATACTATTCTTTAACAATAGCAGATTACCCATAATTCTACAACTGGCCGTTCAATTTCACATATAAATCAGTTTTTCATAATGGATCAGAAAAAGAGGAGCTTTGACCTACAAACTTAGAAGTTCTTCCAGGGATTGATTGTACTTAAAGTAAGTAATATTCCCTTTCTTGTTTCCTAAAAATACCAGGAATTATGCATGTTTATTTTGAAACAGGAGTGACCCTTAAGTCATAGTCTTTTTTTTTCTCACAAATTCTTAAGTCTTTTCTGCTCTACGTACTATGCTCTCCCCTGTAGTCAGATATTTCTCTGTCCTGCCCGGCCAGTCACATAGCAATTTAGTCCCAAATATACACACAAAGGCTTATATTAATTATAAACTGTTTGGCCTATGGCTCAAGCTTATTACTTACTAACTCTTACTCTTAAACTAACCCATGATTATTATCCATATTTAGCCACGTGGCTTGGTACCTTTTACTCACTGAAGCATTCTCATCTTTCTTCCTCTGAGTCTTGACACCTAGTCCAGAATTGCTCATGACTGCTAGAGCAATTTGATCTAATATCTTCATGGCACATCATCAACATTCAGTGTATACCCCATTTGAAAGCAAAATACTAGCTGAATTTCTTTAAAATTGTGCCCTTCATTTGTTTCCTTTGCATGTTCTTTGCAATTAACTTTCTGAGCCGTGGGCAAGTTAGTTAACCTCTTTGGGCCTCAAAGGCCTCATCTATAAAATGAGTTGTTTAGAATAGATGATCTTTATGATCCCTTCCATTGCAGCACATTCTATTCTGTGGAACCACAGGGCTGTAAACCTGAGAATAGAATTCAAATTTTTAATCTCCCTGCAGGGTCTAATGTAACTTTGAGTGTACTATCTTCCTCCTACTATGTTTTTCTAAAACAGTTTTAATATATTCACAACCAAACTACATAATGGACATTTAGTTTGTAAGTGTGGAGTCAGTTGGCTTAGTATATGTATTATCTGAACTTTCTTGTTTAAAAAACAATACATGTGGGAAATGAATCACTGGAAATAAATTGTGTAATTCCGCATAGGGCAATAATCAGTTAACAATTGGAATGTGGAAGAGTTGTGGGTTGAAATATGTTACCCACCAGAATATATTGAATTCCTTGTCCCTTGTTTCTGTGAATAAGAGTTTATTTGCAAAAGATGATCATATGGAATAGGGCCATTACAGCTCTACACTGGATCAATATTAAATCTTTAAATCCTGATAAGAAAACTTTGTGAAACACAGGGACACAAATACATACAAGAGCAATGTGATGAGGCTGTACAAACCGAGATGAGAGTGAGACATTCATAAACCATGTAAATCCAAGTGTTTCTGGTAGCCAGCAGAAGCTACTAGAATGAAATTAGCTCTTCTTAGATCCACTAGAAAGAATCAATCCTGGTGGCTATTATTTATTTTTTTTCCTCAAGAGCAATGAATAAATACACTACTGCTATAAGTGACTCATAGCTATATATTGTTGTCATAAACCTAGGAAAGTAGAAGAGAAGGTGTAGATGCTGGTCAGTGAGGGAGTCTCCAAGGGATACAGCTCAGAATTAGCACACTCATAGACGACAGCTGCTATACAATGTATACATATTCTAAGTGCAGGATGTTTTTATATATCCAGGTGGAAGATACCTGTGAAGCAACTCACCATTCTTTAAAAGATTAGGAACAATCTTACAAGAGCTATCTAATCAAATTGAGCTTGATAGTGCAAGCCTATAATCTCAATATCTGGGAAGAAGAAGTAAAAGGACTCCAGCCTTGAGACCAGGCAGGGCTTCATAGGAAGAGTCATCTTTCTTTCTTTCTTTCACTCTTTCTTTCTTTTTATTTATGGAATAAAGTATTTTTTATCCATGAATCCCTTTGATCTCCCTCCCTTACCCCTCCCAAACCCTCATTGTCTGCTTTTAACCTCCCTTCTCCCCATCCCCCTAACCCCTCTCCAAAAAGGGCAAGAATTCTCAAGGTGGATCATCTCAGCATCTACTCCAGGCAAGTCCAATTTCCTCATCCTAATATCAAGAATGGGTTAGGTGTTCCTCTGAAGGGAATGGGCTCCAAAGTGCAAGCCCATTCACAGAAACACAGTCTGAACTCTCCCCTTGAGGCTCTACATAATGCCCATGTCAGGGGATAGTTGCCTGTCCTTGGAGGGACTAGTTCCTTTTCCTGATGGTTCCCAGGTGGCTGTTCTTGATTCAGTGAACTCCCTAGAGCTCCAGCCAGCCATCACTGTAAGAATTTTCCTCATAGTCCCTATCCCCTTACTCATATCTTAAAACAAGAAAGGAGCACTGTTCAACTGGAACTAGACACATATTTGTTATAGTTTTGGCTGTGGCACTGAGAATGACCTTTGACCCAGAATATCATATCCATAAGCCAAAGAATAAGCTGCATAAATACTTCTTTATTTAATCTACCATTTCTTGCCTTTTTCTACTTTGTACAAGTTCTTCTTTGTTTCTTTTCAGTTAACCATTTATAACATTAATTGTGAAGACATTTTAGGTCAAAATTATGTACTTGAGAACATATACAATGAGTAAATTAGTTTAACCCATGTACTTTGCCATTGGTAGTAGCATCTCTATGACTTTCTACTTGTGAAAACCCAATCCATATATCTACCATGCTTATCTTAGATCTCATTTATGCCATGAGGTGTCAGACACTCATTCCATGGCAAAGTTCCATAATCTATGCTTTCTGTGGAATGTTCTTGACATTTAGTGTATGTCCTTTTCACTGATATATCTATAATACTTGACAGAAACAACTTAAAGGAAGAATGATTTATTTTTTTGCTAATGGTTTTATTTTATTCCACCATGGCTACTCAGATCATAGAAGTAGGAATGAGTGAAAGAAGTAGTTCATGTAACCACAGATAAAGAAAGCAAAAAACAAGGAATTAGAGAACAGACATAATTTTCAGTGGGACACCCCTGATGGCTTGCTTCTCTCAATGGGGACCCATTTTCTAAAAACATTCTACAGATTCACAAAATAGTGTCACCAGTTGGGTAAAATGGTTCAAAGGATAAACCTTTGGGGGACATTTGGAATTTCAACTATAATTCTCATCAAACATTATTCTTTGTTATAGTTTTGCTTTTATGTCTGGATTCTGATAAAAAAAATTATCTTGGGACATATTGAAGATGGTAAGGCAGACTTCAACAAGAGGAAGAGTTGTATCTGAGAAGCAGGATTAAAACCTGTGATATACCAAGTCTCCATTAGTTTGTTTTGAGGTAATAAGAACTATAATTCATACTCTGCTATAATCTTTACTTATACCTCACACATACAAAGAATAATGTATACACATTGTAAAGCTTAGATTATGGTTGAGTATTTACAACTATGAAGGACTAATCATGAGAATTGATAACAATTCACCACTTCAACTGATTATATGTACAGCCTTAGCCACTTCCCATTGCTTGATAAAATCAAGATAATCTATATTCTAAATCTTTACCACAGAATTTCTACTGAACAGTGTTTGGCATAATTTATTCTCATGCCTGTTCTTTTAAGGGATGTTACTGCTTTGAAGTCATTTTTAAAGCAATATTTATAAATGTAATTGGTAAGAGTCTGGCATCATTGGCCAATGAAAAGAATTACTGCCAGTTTGAGAAAAGAAATGTAAAGCAATATAGCCTACTAGAAATTGCAGACATCCTCACAAAAGTGATGGATTAATGAGTACACACAGCATTATGAAAGCTAGTTCTAGTTTGCTTAAACCAGTCTTTCGGTTTATAGCATTCTCAATCTTTTTAAACAGCTAGAATATAATAACATTTTAAAAATTAAAGTATTTCCAATAACCAAGAACTTGATATGAAATGAGTAACATTAAGCACAAAACAATTGAAGCTTGAAATACAGAAGCAGGAAAAGAATTTTAAACAGCCCCAATGAATACCAATGCAACACTCTTGTGTTCCTTTCCAGGCAGAAGTAATCAGACCCAGAAGTTAGCAGGGAGAGATCTCAGAGTGATAATAGTTGCCAGCACTATTTCCCTCCTGTGACTTTCACTCACAAAGGTGAAGGTTTTATTTGAAGATTTTATTTCTCTGCAGCTGCAGAAAAATAAGGGGAAGAATTTGCGCAAACACTGGGCCCTCGAATGAGAGAGAGAGAGAGAGAGAGAGAGAGAGAGAGAGAGAGAGAGAGAGAGAGAGAGAGATTGAAAAGGAGAAGGAAAGGGGACCCAAAGCAGATTTACATTACCAATGACAAATCAGAGCTGAAAGTTTGCCTTGCCTGTTGTCATTCATTGCCATTCATATTTGGAAAGCAGACTGCTGTGATAATTGATTTGATGGTCCAGCTTGAGTGGAAGCACTTCTGGGCATAGCAGGCCTCAGAGATGCCAAAAAAGAAGAAAAGGTGGGAATGAAATAATGCACTACTTTCTCCTCAGAGGTATGTGGCCCAGTTTTTCAGAACAGAAAACCTTGCGCTTAGGTTGGGGGCAGAGAACGGGGAGACAACCTAAAGAACTTGGTAATAAATACAAAAATGACCAGATAGCTCCAGTCAGATAAAAACAAGCATTCAAACTGAAACAATGAGAGGACATATTTTACTGACAGATGAATAATAGAGGATCATGGTGGAAATAATCTGATGTCTAATGAACTCTATCTGTAGGAGGACCTTTTTCCCTGTTCTTTTGTATAGGGACAAAAGTGATTCCTTTTTTAAAAAGCCTTTTAATTTTCTAAGCATTTCCTACTAGATTAATAGTTCAGAAATAGAGAAAGAAAGCAGTCATTGAGACTGTAAAGCTATATATGTGCTGGGATTAATTAAAGGAGGTTAAATTTCTTCCATTAAAGCCCTAGGTGAAAGTGGAGCCTCTTCTTGGGTTTGTGAGGGAGGGGTGCTGCTCTTTCACTGCTTCCAGCACACAAGAATAAAGTCAGTAACTGGGAAGTTTGTTTGTTTGTTTGTTTGTTTGTGCTGAATTCACTGGCTGGCCTTTGAATCACAACTGCCAATTGGATTGTATGTCCTGTCTTTCAATTTAAGGGCCTAAACAAAACCAGCAAAGGACAGGACTGTCAAAACACAAATTTTAATCAGAGCCTTTTTGTCTTTTGAATAAAATAGACTTATTTAAGTTCAAAAATAACTCAATCTTTTTGTTTGGCTCCTGTTTTCCTTCCTAACTTCTACCTTCATTTCTCCTTTCCCTCTCCTCTCACCTGTTTAGCTGCCTGTACTCATACCTACATACAAAGCTTTGTTTGGCCTCTTTGAGTCATACTAAACCATATATTTATTTAAAGCTATTATGAAAATAGCAGTATTCGAACATCACATCACATTACAGTTTCTGTTCTTGGAAGGTTCTCAACTCCAGTGAGCAAGTGAGCTTTATGGATTTAAAACAGAAAATTATTTAGAGACAGAGAGAGACAGAGACCCTCAAATATATGATTTGCTTTAAAATGACTCACTTGAAATCAATATTGATAGAAAAGTATTAGCTATGTCACTATAATGTATGACAGTATTTCTTAATGTCCATCAGAAAAATCAGTTGTCAGAATTACCTGGTGAGCTACTAAAATTCAAAATCTTAATCTCCACCCAAGAAAGGTCTAAATTTCAGTATAAAGCAAAGGGGAGTTTATACTTTAACAAGCATATCAACTCATTCTTCAAATACCGCTGACCTTTGACTAGCAGTGATACAGTGGTTAACAAGCAATATTTAACTAGACAAACTATATTTGGACGTGCCCTTTAATATCACTAGTTGTTGGAAGTTAGGCAAATTAGATACTTGCACTTAAACATGGCTTCCTCATGCATAAAATGTATCTTTATCTAATGTAAGAATGTTTATCTAATAAAGTTGTTTTGATAATTAAATCAGATAATGAAGATAAATAACAGCACAGTAGCTGATGATTATAATACATAGTCAATATTATTGATATTGTTTGTTTTTTATGAATTACAAATATGTTATTTTCTGTAATTGTTTATGTTGCTTCCACATAAAGTATATATTATATTCTAATTCAATATTCTATTAATCTAGACAGTATTGTCTCATGCCTCAATGAATACATAAAATTAAAAAACCATGTTTAACACTTTACCTTACACAATGGGGAAACAAACCAATCTTAGATTAAAACAACAGCATATGCTTAGTAAAACAGAGTAGAATACCCATTTTAAAATCAGCTATATGTAGTACAATAAGATATGCACATTATTCATAGGTGAATATGCAATTAAAGAGCATGAAGGTAGTAGACTTGATGAGCAAGGAGGAAAATGCCTAGGAAGTCAAAATGATATTAAAAATACCAAAGATAATTCAGTGTGACTAGCTGTAACATCTGTCTCATACCCAAAGGTAATTCATCAAATATTAACCTGACTCAGCAGAGCCTTAGACTCTGTCTTCATAGCCTAGAATGGAGAAGAGATCACTAGATTTGCAATTCTTAAAACATCCAATTCTGTCATTTCCTACTTCTCTTGCCCCAGTCAAACATCTTATCATCAGTATCTTCTTTTATGAACTGAGTTTATCTTATTTCTTCTACTTTCCATCTTGGAAATGAGAAGAAATGTAGCAATGTGTACAGGCAACTTTACAAAGTTGGCACCATACAAACAAGTTGAGTGAGTCTGTTTGAAAGTTTCTCACCTCTTGACTGGGATTGCCTTCTCTTTTTCCTAAGAAGCTAAAATAAACAGATGAAATTAGAATTCTCCACTGTTGTACCTGGCTGATTTTTGCTTGAGGTGACCAGATTGCATTGATGCATTTTGATACAGCTTTTGTTGACTATTCCTTATTTCAGTTTTGTGGCTTTGAAGCTCCAATTCCCTGATCAATGTCTGAACTTCTGAAGCTTGAAATTTGTCATTTGCCATTGACTTACATGTAAATTGTAGTCAAAACCCAGTGTTCTTTAAACATCTCAGGGCAAATTTTCAGGCTGGCCTGATTTTTACTGATACAATTCCATATTTGTAAATACAAATTGCCACTTTTGTCCTCAAGAGAACACAGAATAGTCATTGTACCTGCCATGAGGTAATTGAAGGCAAGAGAAACCATTTCTATGAAAAAATTCCTTAGAAGGCTCCCTTCCTCCTCACCCATCTCTGTTCACAGGAAGAAAAAAAGAAAGGATACTATTAGTAAGCTCTGAATAGACATTAGCATTTCTTTTCAAGGAAAATAAACTGCATCTGATTTGCTTCTTTTCTTAAAAAAAAAAAAAAAAGAGGAAAGGAAAGGGGGAAAAAAGGAATATACAACTTACCCTGAATAATTTAAGACAAAACTGACAGATATTGCAGCATTTTTGACATATTTTACACCATTTTCAGTTATATGCTTCTTAACATAGACAAATGAGTAGTTTTGACTAATTGAAACAGCTTTCTAATTATGGAACTCATTACACTGATTTAGTTTGTGTTGCTGAAATTTATTCTCTTGTGTTCCTGTAGCCCAAGTGAGTGACTTGTATTTTTAATATGACCTCCCTTGCACCACTGTTCTGTGATTCTTCTTGGAGTCCAGAAATAGAGAAATGAATGGCAAAGTCAGCCTAGAGTTTATCTGTTATTTAAACATTTGTATTAACTAGCCTTATATCACTGTGACAAAATACCCAAGATAAATAATTGTAAAAGACAGAAATATTTATTAGAGTTCATGGTTTCAGAGGTTTCAGTCCCTGTCACTATGAGGCCTATGATGAAGCAGAGTGTCATGAGACAAAGTACGTAACAGAAGAGAATTACTGACATCCTGATAGTGATAAAGGGGAGAGAGAGAGAGAGAGAGAGAGAGAGAGAGAGAGAAAGAGAGAGAGAGAGAGAATAAGTGAATAAGTAATGGGGTTACCAATATATCCTTCCCAGATATTCCCCAATGTTGAAGAGATGGGAAACATTATCTCCTCAAATATCATTTCACTTTTTAAATTATCTGTGTATGTGTATATCTTTGTGTTGTCATATGCACATGTGTATGTGCAAAGGGCTTGGGAAATACAGAAGGAGGTGTCAGATCTCCTGGGGCTGGAGTTTTAGGTGGTTTGAGCTGCTTCAAATGGCTGCTAGGCCCCTAACATACATTCAATTCAGGAGTAATACACACTCTTAACCACTGATCCATCTCTCCACCTCCCCAAACATTGTTTCTTTATGGTAGAAACACATAAGAATCCTTTCTTCTGGTTTTATTGTTCAGTATATTACCATTACCTACAGTCAGCCTTCATTTTTACACTTTGTTTCTACTAGTGGAATTAATCTTTTATATTTACAGTTAACATGTGTCTGTGTGTGAAACAGTTCAAATGACGTAGACATATATAGAGAGAGAGTTGATTTTTACATGTGAATTATATATCATGAGACTTTGCTGATGTATGTGTGCACATGTGTGCTTATGTGTGGGGTGTGTATATGTGTGGGGATATGTGAATGGACATAGTCATTCGTGTATATGTATACTATCATATTCAACTTTTTATGTGAGTGTTAAGGATTTAAATTCAAGGCCTTATGTTTGCATGGTAGGTGTTTTGTCAACTTTGTCAAGCTATCTCTCCAACTCTGATTTTTTTTATCATTATTAGTAGGGCTTTTTAAAGTAATGTGTCTGAAAATGGTAACTATACATTTTCCCCCAATTTGAATGCCTTCTGTTTATTTTTCTAGTCTAATTGTTTGGCTTAGCATTCCACATTGTGTAGACTGACAATATGTGGTAGAAATGGGCATCCTTGCCTCTTTTCAAATATGAGAAAAGCTTTTAGTTTTCCCACTGTGTAAAATGTTAGGTGAGGGCTTTTTATACATAGCTATTTTTTGTAAATGGTGAGATAAATTTCTTCTAAATATATTTTTGAGAGTCTTTTATGAATTATATCAAAATGTTTTTTCTAGATGGTCATGTAATTATTATCCATCCCCTTAATGGGCAGTCTCACATTAAATTGTTTTATGTGGGTTTCACTGTCTTTATACCCTAAAGATGAATTCTTCTTGGTCATGGTGCATATTTTTAGGGCTGAGTATATAGTTCAGTCACGGGGAATTTGGAGGAAGTCTATTTAAACATATATCTTCAAACCTTTCTCTATTCATGTGGGGAAACCTTGAGTTGGCTGCCTACTTCTACTGTTGTATGGCAATGCTAGGTTCAGAAGGGCTGTAGCTCCATTTCCTTCCTTTTTATCTTACCCCACCAGCTATGCTGATTCCTTCAGTACTCCATCTGAAGAGAGACATAATTAACCCCTCAGGTAGTAACACAGACTAGCCAGTGTTTGGAGGCCTGTTCAGCTTCTCTCCCTACATTCTGTTTTGATTATTCTCAGCTCCAGTGCCTTCCTTCAGTCTTAGAGAATCATGATCAACACAGTTAGGTGCTGGCCTTCTTTATTTTGCTTTTAAAAGTCCAAACATTTGAGCTGTAATCGTGTGTGTGCTCCAGGGGAGACAAGACAGAAACATGCCCTTGAACGGCCAGTGAATTATATCATGTTCCATGTTTTCTTACACATCGTGAGAAACATTTCAGTGCTAAGCAATGATGGTTTGGGGAGGAACTGACAAGTAAATTTAAATTACTTTTTACTTGCTTAACACAATTGTTAGTGGTTTGTGCCCATCTGAATTACTGTAATCTTGTAACTACATTTGGTCTTCTCAGTAAGGTATTTTTTTTTAAATTTCATGCTGTTTGTCCTATGGCTTGGGCATGTTACTAGCTAACTCTTTAATCTTAATTCAACCCATTTCTATTATTCTGTCCTGCCACATGGGCCATGGCTTACCTGTGTTCCCTTACATGTTTCTTCTTTGGTGGCTGGCTTGCATCTGTTTTCACTCTGTTCTTTTCCTACCTATGTTCCAATTTCCAGCCTACTGCTGTGGTGTCCACCATAGGCCAAAACAATCCCTTTATTTGAAAAATATTTACAGCACATAGAAAGACATTGCCACATCACTTGAACTTAAGTTTTGTGTAAGGTAATTTTTTCCATTTTCTTTTTTATTATATATAAAGTCTCATTTTTTATCCATGTATCCCCTTTTTTAAACTCCCCTCCCCCTCCCACTCCTCTCGGCCTCTCTCTCTTCTCCCCATCTCCTCATCTCCTCCACAGCAAGGGCAGAAGGTCCCAAGGTCCCAATGTAAGGTATTTTTTGTTGGTATATAATTAAATTTTTTTTTTCTAGGCAGGACCTAGGCTTGGGCTTTCTATGTCTGTTTTGTTTCTGTCAGCAAATTGTTATTTAAATGGAAACTTTTATTTTATTACGTGAGTAATATAAGTTAACGTGGGCTTATGTTTCTCTCCTTGAATAACTAATTTATAAAAGGCCATCTGGAATTACCTCTCCACCCATCACTATTACAGTAAAAGTTAAAAAAAAAAAAAAAAAAAAGGTGTGTGGGGAAGGGGTACTTAAGTGGCACCTAGGTAACGAACAAGATTCCATGGTGACAGTTTGGGACAGAATATAAAAACAAATATTCCTTTTAGGTCTATAGGATGGCAGTGTGGAATTCCAAAGATAATATATTAAATTTTACTAATAAATGTGATAAAAAATAAAATCTTAGAATTTAAGATTTAAAATGTATTCAAAGCAATAAGAGGGAAGATTAAAAAAGAAAGCAATAATAGAAAACTGGATTTCAAAACAATGCTTGTGGTAAAGAATGTGCTCTACTTATGTGCATTCCTAGATTTAATATGCAGCAACCCTTCCCAATGACAGATTAGATACTTATCTTGATCTCTCTATTTTCTTGATGAAAAAAATAGATACCTAAGCCATGGTTACAGTTTTGCTTCATTTTATCCCTTCTCTAGTAACAACCAGTCCAAGAAAATATCAGACTGATATGTTTGGAATTCATTGCTTCTTAAATAGCCTAAATGTAGGTGAACCACTGCTTACTCTGTATCATTGAGCCACAGAAACAGCGGCAAAGTTATCTAAAGGAAATAAGCACTGTCCCTCTGAAAACCAAAGAAACATAAGAAAACTATCAAATTTAAGGGAAATAAACCATTTCAGATTGTTCCTGGTAGAATTCAGAAACTACAAAAAGTACAAGGACTATACCTTCATAAAGATGAAAAGTAACACAAAATGGATTTGCATTACTGCTGTTTTCACTCTTAAACTCACTCATCAACTTAAAAAGAAATGAAGGAAATCAAATTATGTTTTAGCTTCCCACCCTCACAAGATATAATACAATAAGACAAATTCTCTGTTAAAACTCTGCACTAATTGGTACTTCCATGGGTAAGTAAGTCCTTAGACCTAAATTAGGAAAAGTTTTTTAGCACTACACTCTAACCAGCCACATAAATGTTTTCTTAGAAAATAATTGTGAGTCAAATATTCTGTAACTGAAAACTAAAGGCTCAATTCCTTTTTGTATTTTAAAATTCCAAAATAAATAGAAAAATATAACTTCATATTAGAGTGTACCCAGCTATGGCATGTTCAATAGATAAATGCTACCTAGTAGTGGCTTAACTGAATTCATTCAAAGGAGTTGGAATATTGTGAGATTTGTTGATTGAAAGAAAGGATGGATTTGATTTGTCCAAAGTGCAGAAGACAATTAAGCTGAGTATGACATTCCCTGAGTGTTAAAGAGCATTTGAGTCTGATGTAGGATTTGGTCTGAGTTCAACAACATACTATTCTTAAGAAAAAGTTCTCCTCTATGGTGATAATCTTTCAGAAAATGCAAAGTAAAAATTGCATGGACTCTGATTTTGGTCTCTGACCTGCCTCCCATATGCTTCTGTCTCTCGGAGGCATTTGAAATAACCCATATTAACCACTTTGTACCACTGATCATCTTCGTAGTATTCTCTTTGTACCTTGTTTTTTATTTGTTGTAGATGTTTAATGTTGTATAAAATTATATTCTTCTATTTTCAAAGTTATAGAGGCACTCTATGCTATGCATGAGCCCTTTTTAAGTGGTATTGGGTTAAGAAAGTACTGCTGCAATAATTTTTCAGCCATGATTTATCAAAACTAGAATGTTCCACTTACTGGAGGTTTTTAAAACACTGGTGATGACATAAAACTACACATCTGTGGTCAGGCTTCAAGAGAATATATCTTTCATACCTTCCTCTACTCTTCTTACTTTGCTATGGGAGTGGCTCAGTCGCTCTGGTTTTTATTATTCAATGTGTTTCATTCTGTATATTTTCTTCCCAATGAATGAACTCTCTCCTCTTCTTTTTACATCAATATGTCTGTCATCTGTCTGAGATTTCTGAGGATCAAAGTGCATCAAGCAATTCCCCAGAGAAAATTACCAAGTTGGGTAAATGCTATAGAGTAGAGAGATTGGGTTACTAACCTGAGAGGTCAAAAGATACTGTCTACAGAATAAAAAAGAAGATATTTATCTAAAAGTTGGGAAGACACTGGTCACCAATGCAGAGGACAGTGTACATCAGAAATATGTCTTAAAGAGGTCAAATGACTGGTCCAAAGTAGAGAAGCATTCTCATAATTCTTTATCAGTCCTTTTTCTTATGATGCTGGCACTCTGGAATCAGTTTGGCCATGTCTTTTCTTCTCTAGCATGATTTGTTATTACTTCTACATTAGCTATACTTCTGGAAAAAATATCATTTTAAAAATTAAGTGAAGCATTTTTATTCTTAGGCTCTGAAAATAGCATGCCAAAGGATACCTAAGGTCTCAATTGTGGGACAATAATTAATATTCTTCAGAATAACATAGCTTCAGTGTGGAAAAGAAATAAAGGATACATTTTTATAGAAATATTTAACATAGTTTCATTAGGGAATGTTATTTTACTGACCCCTCAACTTAACCAGAATAACACTCAAAACCACAAGCAGATGTTATCAACATTTATCTATGTGTTAAAACATGAATAAGTAAGCCTTTCTACTGCTTCTTCTATACTGTCATGTGTTAAAACAGCAAACTATTCTTACCATCTACTGACTGGACATGGTACTGGTTAAGAGGACAAATTTCAGTGGTCTGAAGTATTTCAGATTAGTTGGCTTACACCTGTGTAACAAATATGTGAGGAAAATAATGTAATGGGGAAATTTTTGAAGTTTCAGAGTTTTCATTGCATAGTCCTTGGCTGCTGTTAGGAAGTTGAACATCATAGTGGTAGGGGCATATATCAGAAGCTGTTCTTCCATGGCAGCCAGGAAGCACAGAGCCAGAGAGGAACAAAGGATGATATAGTCTCAGACTTTCCACCTCCAGCCCACAGTGACCTATTTCTTAAAGCTAGTTTCTACCTCCCAGGATGGCCAGAATGTCCAAAACTATTATCAACAGCAAGTGACAATGATTTCAATACATGAACCTTTTAAAAAGACACCTCATATACAAACTATAATTCCATAAGGCAGCTGTTTGTAGGACCACAATTCAGAAATCTCCTGTGAATATTTATTTTATCTGTTGTTACTATGTTGTATAAAAATGCTTGGTTAAGTCTGATGGTATAGCCCAGTGTTAGGGAACTTTCTCATCATTCAAAAAGCCCTGGATTCAAGTCTCAGTCTCTTCAAAAATGAGTATTAGATAAAATACAAGATTTTCTATGTAGTGTGTGTTGATTTTTTGTTAAGTTTAGGGCCTGAAACATGGCTCAGTGGGTAAAGATACTTACAGCCAAGCTCAATAACCTAAATGTAACCTAAGTAACCCTAAGATACACATACTGGAAGGAGAGAACTAACACCTGCAAGTTGTTCTGTGACCTCCACACATCCCACCACATATGCACTGTGGCCCATATACCCCCATGTACACACAAATTAATTAATTAAATTTGAATTTCTGGATACTTGCCACTCATAGATTTTCATAGCTGTTATAGTCCAACATATACAATATGACTTTCAAGTTGGTCTCCTGAAGTCCTTTTTTTTTCTGAGTACCTATGATATCTAATCCTTTCCTATATACTTCAAAACTACTGTAGTCTCTGCTCAGCCTCAAGCATTATTTTTTAAACTCTTTTTTTTACTTTGTTTTTTTATTTAAAAGTTTTTTTTAAACATACCCACCACTGTTTCCTCTCTCTCCTCTTTTCTCAGTTACCCCCAGCTTCCTTGAGAAAGGGAAACTTGGCTCATCAAAATACATAAATGCTTAGTTATATGTTTCATTTTCTCAGACATTTCTAAGGAGAATTTCAGAATGAAGCCAGTTTAGTTTCTGAGACTAATATATATTTTTCATCATGTTTTGGAGGAAGAAATTCTAATCTTTAGCCTTATTGTTATCTCTCTTGGTATAGCAGACTTACTTTTTTCCCCAAAGTTTGTATATCCTATGAAGCCTAAATAAGAAAATATTCTCCTCTCAGAATATCCTCCTGAGCGAAGTCTCACAAACTCAGAGAGATAAGCAGGGGATGTACTCACTCACTAATGGTCTCTAAACAAACAAACAAGAAAAAAAAAAAAAAAGCCAAACATGCCCAAGCGGCAAACCACAACCACTGAACAGCTTGGGATCAGAAACACCCTGGACTGACCCTTTGGATCCCACGCCACCTAGAGG